>NKHZ01000053.1:0-21008 GCA_002895985.1 Sphaceloma murrayae
CCCCCCCCCCCCCCCCCCCCCCCCCCCCTCTCACTCCTCCCCCACCCCGCCCATCCCGGCCCAAACCCCCCTCCACACCCTCTCCCACTCCTCAAACGCCTCACCGTACCTCATAGCCCGCAACTCCCTCGCCGCCTTCCCCGGCGGAGTAAAGTGTAATTTGGCCAGAGACGCGTGGATCTTCCTCGCCTTGTCCATGGGGCCGGTGATGAGAGCCGTGTATTCGACGTTCAGGACGCGCATGAGGTCAGCGAGGGAAGAGATGGGATGGGCGGTTAAGGGATCGATGATTGGGGCGGGGAGACGGTGGGGGGCGATGGTGGGAGCGAGGGGCACGGGGGAGTCGGTGTTATGGTCCTCGGCCCCGGTGACGGAATCCAAGTCGGGGTCGGCCATGACGCTGTACGGCTGGGTTTCGACAATGGCCTTGTCCTCGATGGTGGGATCGTCTGGGTCGCGACGGGGGATCGTCGCGGTGTCGTCCCCGGTCAACGCGGCTTTGATCGCGGTCAGCATGTCGTCGAGCCCGGTCTTGCGTTCCAATACCCCCAGGTCGGCCTGTAGGTTGTGGATCCTGCCCAGTGGGACGCGGAGGGTGCTGGCTACTGCGCTGGCCATTTCGGTCTTGGGGTGCACGATGAAGGATACCATTGCGGACGCGGCGGGGGCGATGGACAGCATGACGTCGCGGTTGTGGAGGTATCTGGTCAGGGACGTTTCGAGAATGCCGAGAGTTTCGGGGTCTTTCTTTGCAGCCAGGAGGATGAAGTGAGGGATCTCTACGTTCATGGTCTTGTCGTCGACGGGCTGGGTGAGTTCCGAGTTCTGCTCGGCACATGCATTGTCGTTCATGGTCACGTTCCCCATATTGACGGGTTTGCTGGTGAGATTGAGGAAATCTGTTGCGAAGCTCTCCTCTTCCATCGCAGCGTCCGTATGAGGTGCGCCTCCGGGAGTCGCGGCGATTGGAGTTGCGCCAGCGTCTGGTGGAGATGGCGTGAATGGCTGCGTGAGTGTGCTAATGTTACGGCGAGGCTCGGAAGTCGTCTCGTAGAAGACGTCGTTCATGCCAATGTCGTCGTCGTCTTCCTCTTCGGCGGGTGTGGGCTTCGCCTGCGTGAGGCTGATGAATCGATCGCGGTGAACTTCAAAGGTACGTCGCAGCAGAGCCTTGCGAAGCAGAGAGGTGCCGCCAAAGTCTTCTTCGAAAAAGACAGATGCAGGTACAGCCATGGTTGGCCTCCACACAAGGATCGTTCATGCGGTGAGGTTTGACATATAGAGAGGCATAAACAATAACAAATCAAGGGCAAGTGAGAACGATGTGAGTCTGCGAGAATTGAGCAGTGTATTTACCACGAGTGTCTGGCATATGAGTGCGTCCATGGAATTGCCACATGAGATCACATGTCCGTCTGTCCAGTGAGATCTAAGATGTTGCTAGCCTTTCAGATAGGCGGCCTACCCTCTTGGTAAGTCGAGCAAAGGTGATGGAATCCAGCCTGCGACGAGGTATGCATGTACTTGTCCCGCTGGGAGCGCATACCAGACATCAGCATGAATCGATCGCGAGGGAATGTGGCGTCGGATTGGGAGGAGGAGATAGACTTGCATTTTCAGAGCGTCCCACATCGTGCTTGCTTGTGCAAGACAATTCTCATGATACATTGTCTCTGCTTCAGGCTGTCTCTCATCCCTGAGTGAGCTGTGTCTTGATGCTCTCGAGTCTGTCGCCCTTCTCCATCCAGCGATCCTCCAGCCATTTGGCGAGTTCCTCCGCGGACTCCGGCAGCGACGCAAGTTCATGACGGTCGACATGGACGTACATCTTGTACTTGTTGCCTAGATCCGCAGTGCTGATGGTCTCGAGGAAAGAAGGCGGTGAAAGGAATTTGTTCCCTTGTGCGTAGGCAATCGTCACATCGTAGACGGCCTTGACATGGGCCGCTTTCCTCAAGGTCTGGACCATGGCGATGAAGCCCTTGACTCTGGGATACAGCGTGTGCTTCGGTATGGGCTTGCCATGGGCTTTGCACCATTCTACCGTCTCGGCATATTTGGTGGGAGTGAAGCGGGTGGCCTCACTGTATGCAATCAACCCTGGACAGCAGGTCAGTCCTGAGATGTCATGTAGTTATTTTTCTTTAAATTCACGGTCGAGGGATCGTACACATTGGCCATTTGCGAGCAACGACGCCGTGGAAGACACGATCCATTTCGGCCTTGTCTTCGGTCCACTTGCGACTAACTAGGGGCATGCCCATTGCCCACAGGCCCCATCCCAGGAATGGCACCCATTTTAACTGCTGTTTGGCAAACCACCGACACCTGCTCAACATGCCTGCTTTGACGGCAAGATGCTGGATGAGGTAAAAATCCGTCCATTCGACGTGGTTGGCAACGACGATTGCGCTCTCGCCTTGCGGCAAGTCGTCACCAGTGCAGATGATATTTGCTTGATTGCTCTGCTCGCATATGCGCTGGATGCTCCGCCAGACCGTGTCAGCAATCTTTGATGAGACATGGTAGGTCCAATTTGGGAACAAGGCGGCCAACGGCAGCAACGCAGAAAGGGCAACATCGGCCAGAAGCAGGTGGATGGTCCACGGCAGGAGGAAGCGAAGGAGACGTGCAGCGCGCAGCAGGGTCTGCCATATAGATGCAGATGGAGAAGCAGAGGAGGAGGATGGGTCAGCGGACGCCATGGTGCGCTGAGATTGGCCGCGCAATGCGAAGGACGATGGCGATCTGGTTCTGGTGGTCTGGAAAGAGGAAATGCGGAAGGCTGATGGCAGGCAAGCTTGTGACAGGCAGGCAGGGGGGCACGACCGAACAGGTGGGAGATTAACTGAGAGAGTGGCCGATGGGGAGGGAGTGTGCCGGGAGGGAGAGAGGGGACAGCAGCCCTCTCTCTTTGCCGTAGCGCGCGGGCTTTTGACCGGAAAGCGGAAAGCGGAAAGGCACAGATCTATGATCGACGACTTCGCTTGCGGCACAGGACGGACCGACGACGGCAGCATGTCGATCTCGCATCTCGAATCTCGAATCTCTCCATGAACGAACAGGATGATGTATGTATATACCGCCATGTCATGTCGAACATGGACTTGACATGGATTGTACATGCAGAAAGGAAATGACAGGCCCGCGACTCACGTCGCCGATGGTGCTCGATATGGCTGACGATCCGTGCGAGATGATGACCACTCCACTGACCACTGGCAAAGAGTATCAGCGTGCGTAGTGTCAAAGTTGGACGGATGTCTGAGATGATGACACCGGACGAGCGCGGTGGAGGTCCAAAAATACAGCTGGCGCGCAACGGTCGGTACACGTCGCGCCCATCTTCATGCAAGGCAGGTGCGCGGCAAGAGCGAGGTATTTGGAAGACGGGCGCAACCACCAGTCGTGCGCCGTTTCATCAGAGGGCGGCGTGAGTTTTTGTGTGCTGCCGGAGGGGGAAGAGGTTGGTGGGTGGTATGGAGATGGAGATGGAGATGGAGATGGAGACGGTGATGACAAGTTACTATACCCTAGCAGTACCAGTGATGATCAAGAGATGATCAACAAGAGACAAGAGCACGCCGGACCAGACGACGGACAAGCCTCGACACACGCCCGACTTGCATCCGACTTTGATCATTATTGCTATACCTTTTGACTTGACGGACATGCATCTAGCCATGCATCTAGACCCTCTGGTCGCTGTAACGCCAAAGCGTTCCCTTCCCTGCCAATTGCCCGTCGTCCTCGGCCAATCACTCCCCATCGCATCGCAACGCAAAATACAAATCACTCTCTGGTTCGCCCTCCTCGCTCCCGCCATCATCAACTTGCACCTCTTGTCCGTCTGTTCTGTTCACTCCGCATACGCAATCTTGGTCTTGAGACGTCGCTGTCCTCGTTGCCCAGTTGTACACCTGGATGTAATACTCAAATATTAGGCCGACCCCCCCCCCCCCCCCCCCCCCCCCCCCCCCCCCCCCCCCCCCCCCCCCCCCCCCCCCCCCCCCCCCCCCCCCCCCCCCCCCNCGGGCACAACCACCCCGACCACGACAACCACGACGACCACCACCAGCACCACCGCCCCCAATCACCAAAGTCTTCTTTGATTGCACCGCGCCGCACACCTGCCTCGTCCCCAGCACATGGCATAGCCTCGGACAGACGGGTGCCCGGAATTCCAGAAGCAGCTGCTTGCTCGACCACGATCGACCAGAAACCCTTCCAACGGCCCTCCCAATCTCTGCTGTGCCTCCTCCTCTCGCCCGCCCGTGCTCCGGACCTGTAGACCTCACCTTGTCTCACCTTGTTCGGGCAACCGCTGCCGCTGCTTTTTCAAATACACTGGCCATCCATCTTCTGACCCGCCACGTTTGCAGACCACTCCCTCCCCCAATCGGCTTGCTCTCTTCTCTCTGCACGCCTCGAGTCGCACTCACTGCTCCTTCGATCATCCCTTCGGACACGCGCACGCCCCCATACTCACGACGTGCCCAGGTTTAGCTTGCCCTTCCTCGTCTTCTTAATAGTTGAGATGCTGGCGACTCTCGTTTGCTAGACACAGGTGAGATTCCAATTTCTCCCCCGAACCACACTCGCTTCCCCATCATGACGACCATGTGGACCGGCAGCTTCTTCGGCTTGCATTCTCCCACCGGTGCACTGTCGTACGCTTTACCCATTGCCTCGACGAATCCATGCCAGACAAGCAAGGGAAAGTATGCTGACACCTAACCTAGACCCGCCTTCGACATGACCACCTACGATCCCGGTATGGCCCATCAGATGGGCCAAGGCGAATACGGCCAGTACGGTATGGCCCTCTTTTCTCCATGCCACGGACGCTCTGTACTCACCATTTGACCAGGGGGCCAGATGCAATCCGAAAATGGAAGTCGAAGCCCACTCAACGTCGCCCGCTCCTTTTTGAGTAACAACACCACAAAGCAGACAAAGGGTGCGTCACCCCCATGCATTCATTCTTCCTTCAACAAGCCATAATGACTCTATCAGACGGCCGAGAACAGAAGCGTCGTGGACCAAAGCCCGACAGTAAGCCCGCCTTGACTCGCCGGCAAGAACTCAACCGGCAGGCCCAAAGGTGAGATTCGACACAGCCCGATTCGCTTGTCTACAAAGCCCTGACGATTCCCCCGTAGGACCCATCGCGAACGCAAAGAGCAATACATCAAGGCTCTCGAGCAGGAGGTGCTCAAATTGAAGGAGCTTTTCGCAAACACTTCCCGCGAGCGTGATGCCGTCATTCAAGACAACCAGAAATTGCGCGACATTCTGAGAGCCCACGGCATTCAGATCGAGATGCCCACTCCCAGCGCGAGCTATGGCACCACCATACCCTCCTATAATGGCAGCACGAGTGGGAGTGCCGCAGGTAGCTACAGCCGACACGATTCCAGCGCTACCGCTCTCAGCCCATCTCCCGTGCACAGCCGACACTCCCCACACCAGATGCAGACCGGCTCCATCCCTCAGATGCCCACCCACCCCACCGTCGAACTCGACCAGCTGGGCATCGACTTTGTTCTTGCGTACGACCCCCAAGGCAGACCCGCCTATCCCTCTCCCCCTCCCGGCCAATAGACCGTATGCTTTTCGCAACGTTAGATCACCCGGACAAATCGCTAATGGCACGTTCCCAGTCTTGAACGTCCCTGCATGTCGCACATGCAATACCTCGTCGTCCGATCTCACAACGCCGAAGGTCAGCCATTCCACCACCCTATGGAGCGGGCCGACGACATAGAGCACGAACACATGAGTGGCCACGCCTTGATGGCGTCCTGCCCACCCTTCAGCCACGTCATGGAAAAGCCGGGCGAACCATACCCGCATCAGATGCCTACCGGCATTTCAAAGCCTGATCTCAGGAGATTGCTTGAGCTCAGCGCCCGCCTGCCCGTCGATGGCGGAGAACTCACACCTGTCATGGCCTGGGCTATGATCCTGCGCGATGAGAGGATCGCTCAGTTGACGGCTCAAGAAATTGTTGCCGTACAGAATGATCTGCTCACCAAGGTCCGCTGCTACGGGTATGTAACACTACGCCGCTCGCAAAAGAAAGAAGGGCCTCTACGAACTTGTAACTGACTCTTTGATAGCTTCGGCGCAGTCCTCGAAGAGTTTGAGGTCAATGATGCCCTGAGCGCCGTCTTTGCCGCCCGTGAGGCCATGGCAAACATGAAGAACACCATGTCGGCTCACATGTCTCACCAGCATGTCATGGCTTGATGTACTGGTACACACACACACACACACACACACTGTAGACGAGGCAATGTCAGCGATCCTGCTTTGAATAGTATTACAACAATTGGATGAACAATGTTTGGGATCATGTATCAGGCAGCAGATAGCACAAAGCATCTATAGGAGCATTTCCGTGACATCACCTTGATCCGAAAGGACATCACCTTGCTCCGAAAGGCGGAGGCCAGGTATTGATGGAATCACCTGGCAGCCTCGAAACGTCATTTGTCTTCCCCACAAAAACATCACACCTCCGTGTCCGCTACGTATCCCCTTTCCCATCCATATCCCCTTCGTACGTCGCATCCCAGTCTTCGACAACACTCCTTTACCATCTCTCCATCACAATCGCATCCCACTTGCCTCACGACACTTCTTCCCGCCGACAGACACTCACAGCGCGCACCATCCCAGATCCCCCACCCCCCTTGGTCCCCAAACAGCAACCACCACCACGACCACCCATGTCCTCAGCCCAAGACCTCTCCCACTGGGACGCCTCCCCAGTTCTCTACCTCTTCACCTCCCTCACCTCAGGCTCCTCCCACATCTTCACTGCGACCTCGCGCCTCGAGACGATCCTCAAAGCGAACAAGATCCCCTTCCAAGCCATCGACACTGCGACGGACGAGTCTGCCCGTCGTCTCTGGCAGCGACGCGCCGCGGGACGGAAGCTGCCCGCGCTTGTCAAGGAAGGCTTTGTCGTCGGCGGCATCGATGAGGTCGAGGACTTGAATGAGTTTGGCGAGCTTAGGGAGGCTGTCGGGTTGCAGGGCAAAGTGGGCGGGATGGGGTATAGTCACATCGTCGCTGGGACCGCGGGCGCCGGGCTGAGCGGGACGGCGCCGCCGCCGAACACAAAGGCTACGACGCCGGTGCCTGGCCCGGACAAGGACAAGGAGGTGGATCCAATGAGGGAATTGGCTGTTTTGGCGGCGGAGAAGGGGAGGGCCAGGAAGGGCCCGACGGTGGGTGTTGGTCCGGACAAGATCAGGCCGCTCGAGGGGGTGGGGATGAAAGAGGAGAAGCAGGCTGGTGCTGGGGCCGAGAGCAAGGCGTCCGAGACGGCGGGGAAGAGCTCGGATTCGGTCACGGGCGAGGTCGCGGACACGAGTCCCGCGCTGGCTGATGGTACCGGATCCGAGACGGTGGGTTCTGCGACCGGGAAGAAGGAGGACAGCGTCGAAGCTCCATCGCCAGCGGCAGCGGCAGCGGCTGCTCCTGATGACAGGGATGACACAAAGGCTACGGGCATAATCACGACGGCGACATCGAATGACGAATCGAGTACTCTGCCGAAATCGACAGGACTACCAGCCACCGTGCCAACCACGGCGACGGAGCCAACGTCCGAAACAGTAGCGAGTACAGATAGCCTCGCGCCAGCGCCGTCGACCACGTCAGCAATGGACGAGGGAACAGCGAGCGCAAGGAAAGAGCACAGAGGCAGCGAGGTCATGGAAGCAAGCGAGGCGGAGATCAAGGAGGTCGAGGACGGGAACAAGATCACTGAGCATGATGACGAAGCGGAGGAGGAGCAGGAGCAGGAGCAGGAGCAGGAGACGATCACGAAAAACGTCGCGAAGCTCGACGTCGTGGACAAGAGAACTAGGGATGGCGAGGGGAGCACCGGGGATGCGGAACTTGAGCCCGTGACGGCGGTGGAAGCAAAGGAAAGCGTCAAGACGACGGCGCAAGACAGCAAGAAGAGCGCAGATGGGGATGCAGCGGGTGTCAGTGTCGAGGATTAGAGAAGCAACCAGGGAGCATCGTCAGAGGGTGGGCCGCGTTAAAATAGAGTAAAGATGGATTCTGGCCCATTAGAGATAGCAAAAGCGACTGGATCGCTTAGCTCAAGACCTGCATAAAGCTTCCATGCCATCTCATAGCTCCACGCTGAACAACAAAGTCATCGACAACAAGCCAGCAACCAGTGCCAGCCTTAGGCCATGCTGCCCTTTGCAACGACCTTGTCCTCATTGCCTTTATCCGTCTCGCATTCCCCGGTTGATTGCTCAGTTGCGCCCTCCTTACTAGCCTCTGCCTTTGCCCTCTTGACCAGTCCTGCCAATCCACCCTTGGACCCACCACCCAGTTTCGCCGCCAGTCCGCCCGTCGTAGCCGCCCTGATGCTTCCCACCACGCCCTCTCTGGTCCTGAACGACTCCTTGTGTTCGACCCTCCTCGTGAGGAAGATTGTCGCCGCCCTCCCTCTCGCAGCTAGAATGCGCTCCATCTCCTCCTCGTACGCCTTCTCGTAGATGTTCTCTTCCACACCAGGTGGACTCTCACACACCGTCATGGGCGCCTGCGCCTCATCTAGCATAGTCAAATCTGGGCCCGCACCGATCTTGAGGTACAGGGTATCGAGCAGTGGGTCATGAGCGTGGCCCCTTCCCGTGTCGTCAGGTGAGAAATTGCGCGAGCTGTCGGTCCTCCTTCCTCGAGGTGCTGGCGATGATGTACCTGATGCGGGAGTGCCCGAGCTCATGCGTTCGAGACCGGTAGAGCTGCGAGAGATCGGTTCTGGAGTGCCGTCCGAGGGCCTGCCGGAACCGGAGGGGGAGTCTGTCTGCTTCGGCACGACACGACCGGAGCTGGTGACATGTAGGTCGTGGTGGATACCTTCTGCTGATAGCGCAGTCTCGACAGGACGACGGTTATGTATGCTGAGACTCTGCGATTGGCGGATGCCGTAATCCGCTCGCATCTGGGCCGGAGGCGCAACTATGCGCGATGAGCGACCCAGTATGCCCTCCATCAGCTCGGGACGCCCGTGAAAGAGGAGGTTCTTGAAGCGCTTCACTGCTTTCGCCTGGGCGGGGTAAGGGTCAGCTTGTTAAGTGTTTGACTGATACGACGTACCACTGCCATCAGGTGTCCCATCTTCCCTGTGATAGCGTGGTTAACCTCCTCTTCCGTAGGATCATCCACAATGTTGTTGCAATTCTCTTCCTCTGACAGCAATGGATCTTGTCCGTCTTTCGTTACCCATGGGTGGTCCTGCATACGTCAGTAGGGTTTCAAAAGGTCACTGGTCGACTGACTCTGATCTCTGACATGGCGATCCGCTTCTTGGGATCCTTCTCCAGCATCCGCAGGATCAGATCCTTGAATCTGTCATCCTGCTCTCCCTCCAGCTTTATTTCTTTCTCTCGAATGGCATCAAAGAGCTGAAGCATACCCTGCTCTTCGAAGGGTATGCGACCATATCGAAGACAATGAAGGGTGACCCCCATGGACCAGACATCGACAGCTCGACCCGACACATGGCCGTGCTTGGCGACACATAGCTCGGGAGGCATGAACGCTGGTGAACCTGCATGCTTCGAGGTGTGCATCTCGGATTCCTTGTCGAACATTTCCGATACACCAAAATCGACGATCTTGAGCACATCATCCTGGGTGATCAGGCAATTGTCTGGCTTGAGATCTCGATGTATGATGCCCTGTGCATGCACTTTTGAATCTGTCAGTCCGAGATTCTTGTGTGGATGGTGCTTGACCTACGGTATTCAAGCCCAAGAAACATGTCACGGAACCAATAGCGGCAAGTATCATCGTCGTACGGATCGGCCACCTCGTCCAAACCGACCTTCATGACAACACCTTTTTTGCACATCTCGAGGACCATGTACAAGGAATCTTCCTCCGGATCGTCCAGAACCTCGATCAGGCCTACGAGGTTTGGGTGGTCTAACTTTTTCATAATCGCAATCTCGCCCTTGATCAGATCAAAGGCGTTGTCGGTTTCAGAGTCCAGTTTGTCACCCGATTGATGTCGATGCAGAGGTGAGTTGAAGCCGCCACTGCTAGCAGACATGATCCCTGATCCTTTCTTTTTCGACGGCCTTCGCAACAAGTTGGATTGGGCACGTTTGCGCAATCGTGATTTGGAAAATTCCTTGACGGCCTGGTCCTGGCATCAGTACCTCCTCTACCACTTGTGCCTGGGACTCGCTCTTACATATTCTTGACCATATTGATCCACGGCCAGATGAACAGATCCAAACGACCCTCGCCCAATCTCCTGCTTTATGCTATACTGGTTGATCCGGTGTACGGTTCCGCCGTCATCCTCACTTGAGCCATAATGTGACTTTGCATTCGCTGTTTCCTGACTTGTGTTAGAGCCAGGGCCAATTCCTCTGTTCTGATGCGCTTATCTTACTTTCACTTCTTTGGTCCTCGAGGATTCTCGCCTGTGATGTCGAAGAGGACTGTGATATGCTGGCGCTGAGCTACATTGGGTGTCAGTGGAGTTTGCGACCGACCAGCGCGACGAAACTTACACGTGCGACACAGCTAGCGGTCGGCCACTAGAGGGGGATACAGCAGGCGCATCAAGAGATATTCCATGCGACGGAATAATGCCTGTTCCTTGGAGCTTGTCCTCAGCGGCACTCGAGGTCCTGCTGGTGGAGGGATCGGCCATTTGTCGAAGAGTCTGCCCCACTTCACCTCCAGACTCGCATCCCGCTTTCACTGTGATAGATAAAGGTCTGGCGAGGGTGGGCTGTCTTGTCGGGTTTGTGTCGTAGGAGGAAGGCGTCTCCAGATCTCGTGCGACTTCGAAAATCACTGTGCCGTTCTTCTGTAAGCCGCACAAGATGCCATACAAAGAAAGATTGCAACCAATCCACTGTCGCTATTGACACTGACGATCTCTCGGTCGAGCCCTAGAACGGAGGGGCCCAGAAGGCTAAAAACACCCCACCAAATCGTCAAAAGGCAAGCTCAGCTCCAGCTCTGCGTTTGCCAGTTCGGGGACAGCTCGGCTGCTAAACCTCCGCCTTTTGCTTGGACGGTCGGGGTCAAACATCACCTGCATCGTCGCCGTCAAGGCCGCACTAAGATATCACCACACGATGTCGCTGTACTCTTTCTACATTTTCGATCGGCATAGTAAGTACATCGAGGGCTGGTAGACTATAAAGGTGTTGATTCTTTAAGCCGAATGCATCTATAGCAAGAAATGGGCCCACCGACCTCTGTCTGGCAATGCGAAAGCACCACAACGCCAGTCCGGTGCCAATGCCCTGACCAATGGCGCCGATGTGCCAGGTGTAGGTCGCAAAGCACTCTCAAAGGAGGATGATGCGAAGCTGGTGTTTGGCACTGTCTTCTCCCTCAGGCGGATGGTTCGATCTCTCGGGGGCGATGATGACAGGTTCGTCACTGCACGGGTCATAGCTGTGAGCGCAACTAACTGTCCCAGCTTCTTGTCGTACCGGACCGGAGAGTACAAGCTGCATTACTTCGAGACTCCAACAAACCTCAAATTCGTCATGCTGACAGACACACGAATCGGCAATATGAGGACGGTCTTACATCAGATATGGGCAAACCTGTACGTCGAATATGTGGTCAAAAGTCCAATCTCTCCCGTCGAGCATCCTGGCGGCATTGGAGTGGCAAACGAATTGTTCGAGGGAGGTCTCGAGGGATTCATGGTGAGCAAATATCGTAAGCTCGTAACGAGACTGTCCTAACATGTATCAGAATTCTATCTTTCCACCCGAGAGTCACTGAGGAAAATCTCTTATCGGATCCCCGATCTCTAGGTCTCCATAATGGCATACGGATGGCTTGTCAAGCCAGCTTGTCAGGCTTCCTTCGTCACCGAAGAACGAGCCGTACTCTTGGTACCAACACCTTGGCAGCATGCACACCTCCCACGGGTGAACGCCAAGATCATCGACTGCTCTCGACAAACGTTGCCGCTTCCAAAATATCATGACCAAGCAGATAAGGCCTCAGTACGAGGTCGTTCCGTGTGACCATTGGTATGGGTGTCGAGAGGCGGCACGGGAAGCGTTGCTCCTGCAGGTTTCGACTTGAGCGATGTACATGGTGTAAGCCAATACCGCGTTCAGATTAGCGGAGTCCACGGCTCAATATGACAAAGTACCGCTTTATGTGCTCGACGGGCTGGGGACATGGAGTTGCGGCTAGAATAACATCAAGGATGAAGAGGATCACTCGAGCGGCAATTACCCAGGCATTTGAACAAGCGAAAATTTTCCGGGACAATAGCATGTGGCAATCCCACAATTGATGGTACAAGCCATGGATGGCATCGAGCCATACTCCACTCTTCTGCTGCACCTCCTCTCATTGTCCCATCCATGTGCCTCGTAGGGCAGTGACAGGGAACGTCTGCTCTATGCGTTGTGCACCCCATGAGCTGTCAATCAAGGCACTACTGCCGTGCTCGTAGAGGCAATCAAGACATGTACGTTACCGATTGCTTCTCCAACCTGCAGCGAGATCATGAGCAAGGCCAACGCGGGCCCGCTTCTTTTGTGTAACATCTACTGTCACTTCCGCCACGGGCCGATGTGGTTGGAGAGTGCGTGCACACGGCAGGGCTGACCCTACCCTACTGGACCTGTCTCGGAGTCCGCCCGTGGAGAATGTGGCTCTTGGCCAGCGAGCCGTGTAGCGGGCATCCGTGATATTGCAAAAGTCGCTGAGCGATATACCTTATCCGAAGTCGTGTCTTGGCAGCGTGAGCACCAATACTACTGTACAGCACTGCATCCTTTCTATCCACAGAGCTCCGGATGGCTATCGTGGACCCTGTTTTCTGCTGTTCTGACGTGTTTCTTCCATCTTCTTTTCACTTCCACAACGGCAGGCCAGGCAAGCCCACTTACCTTTCCCCAGGGCGTGCTCTGGGAGCGTGTCAACGGAGTGATATTGAAGGGGGGAGGGAGGGAGGGAGGGAGGGGAAAACCGCTTCGGTCTCCTAGAAGGAAGCGATGGGGCACGAAAACGAGCCATAAGCCATCAAGACGCGGGCCACGTTGACAGCTGGAGGACGGCAAGGAGTTCGCGCGATCCCTTCGTCCCGCCTCTCAGAACGCCATCGCGTAGGCATTGACTCGACCTCTCTCGGAAGGGCGTCCCGGCGGAACCCCCTCAGGGCGAAAGTATATACGGTACGGTAACGATGACAGGTTGTATGTATGTGGACGAGATTGGCTTGCGTCTCCGCGAAAGACGAATGCATTCGCACAGACAAGTCGCAACGGCGTTATCTTAATACAGATCGGGGAGCTCGAGGGAATACTGTATCATCCTGGCCGTTGGATAGATAGGCACTGAGGCGCGATAGGGACGTCTCGAACAGTGTGCCTGATAGGCCCGGCCTTGAGATTGACAGTCACTTTATATGCACGTAAATGCAAGCGCTTGCGTTAGAAGCCGTTCGTCGCCGATCTTCCGTTTCTGCTGCACGGGGTTGCACCGGGGTGCACCAGGGTGCACCAGGGTCCACTGCACGCTGGAGTCGTCGCGAGCGTGGGATCTAGACAGCTGAACGTGATTACTTCTTCGAGCCCCTGAGATTGCGTGGAGAAAATGTCTGGGGGGGGTTCGACCGCGGAGTACGCGGAGGGGTTGATCATGACGAGACAAGTGATAGAACCGGGACCGCCTCTCTGGCGTCTGTTACCGATGAGCGGTCAGCACGATCATGATGAACCGTGATCGATGTTGAATGCGCCGGACGTGTGGCAGGCGAGATACATTGCTACATGTAGGCCAATATGATAACATTGCACACTAGCGCTGCAGCGCAAGCAAATGCCCTGGTGCGTCGATTACTATTGAGTTCTGCTGGTTTCCCCCAGCGGTATCAAAAATCCCATCAGGCCGTGAGATAGCGATAGCTTGACCTGCTGTCTGCAGCGAGGTCCCGCTCTATTATCAATGAGACGGCCGATTTGAGCATGAAAGACATCCAATGAATGATCGTGGGCATGCGGTTGTGTGCCTGCCAACTTGCAGTATCTAAGTTAGCTCTTCCAACGAACGAGGGCCGCACAAGCTCGTCTGTCGGGCAAGATCGTGCAGGGCAATTGAAAATTGCCAGTGGGCACCGGCAACGCCCGTGACGGACTCTCACGCCCCCGCTCAACCAAGACGTGCCATCTGTGGTAGGCCCACCAGGCAGGATCACAGCGATGGAGGGGGGATGTCTTGGACTCGACAACCATCGAGAAAGGAGCCGCGGGGAATCCCAGCCAGCGAATCGCGACGCGCAGCTTCAGATTGGAGAGATGACGGTGCGGGTGCCAAAGGAATGACGACAAGCCATGTCGATCCGACTGGTGACTTGGGTTTCTAGTAACCTTGGCAGCTTTCTCAGCAGTGCCCTGACAGCGCAGCATGGCTCGACCAGCTTCCCCAGCCCATCAACCACTCGGTCCCTGGTCGGCCTGCCTCGCTCGTCTACGGATGCGCAGATCATCAGGACGTGCAGAGAGTGCAGGACCCATCTTCCGTGGTCATGGGCTTTTGGCGACGTGTGCGGAGCAGATGAGGAGTTGGACCCAGGCTGGCATGATCGAGTCTTGGAGTGTCCACAGTTCAACTTGCTGGTGCACAGTAAGTGGCCCACAATTCCTGATCCCCAGGATTGATAACGTCGTCAACAAGCGTCGAGATGCGTCTGGGCGAAGCTGTTGCAACCGCCCATGCAGGGAGCGTCTGCGACTAGCAGGTTGGTGCACGTCGCAAAGGAAGTTCCTTGCGGGACCACACACACGCACACACATGCACACACACATACACACACACACACACACACCACCGTGCCACCGTCGTGACGGGCAGCGCTCTGGCAGGAACTTGGAAGGAACAGGAGCGGGAGTGAAAGTCATTGTAACCGTTCTCACGTTTCTCTCAAACCCCGCGTCGTGCTCCTGTCTCGGTTGCAGTGGTAGAGATACAGGCGCATCGCAGAGATCGGAGCGGCACGGAAAGAGCTGTGCTGTAGCTGTGCACCACCCCAAGATAAAGAGTATTATGGTCGAACAGGCGTGATCGCGAGTGCGAATGCACTTCAGCCACTTTCGGCAGGCTAACCGTGGGGACGGATCTCTGGGACTGATGCGAGACTAGAGCGAAGCTAACCAATGTAAATCGCCGCACAAGAATCATATGGCCGTGGTTTGCGTGGGACAGTGACTTGCTACCGCGTTGGATCAAAGTGGGCGGTGGGTGGCAGCGTGGGAAGGGCGTGCCTCCGTCAAAGAAAAAAAAAAGGGCGTCAAAGGCTCGAGCGTGCCTTGCAAGGGCTTGGTCAAGGCCGGGGAGCGTTTCGTTTTGTGCAGGGCCGATTCCGTCCGCGCTTCTGTCTGCGCTTCTGTCTGTCTGCGCTTCTGTCTGCGCGCGCGCTGGGCGTTCCATTTTCTGGCTTTTGATCTTCTTCCTCTCCGTTCACGCAGAAGCAGAAACAGGGTCGTCAGACGTTGCACTCTCTTCTCATCATCTTGACTCTCCCAACCAACTCCCACCTCGACGCTTCACACCTCCCCGACTCAGTTCAACATCTGCCTACAGCCCACGAAAAGCAGCATCTGGACCAGCACCAAGCAAAACACTCACTCTCGAATCTGGTGGGCTGTCAGTCGATTGTGGGGCAATGCAGTACGACAAGGACGGGTCGCGATAATCTCTAACCCCCGACCTCCCCTCTGCGCTATGGCCGAGGTGCTCTCCCATCCGAGGAAGCCCAATGGGCAGTCCTACTACGCCAGCTCGCCCCTCAAGCGCTCGTCCAACTCATACTCGTCCTTCCTCTCTCAGGCCGCTTCGCCGTATACTCCTACGCGGAACTCACCGCCCAGCCCGCCGTCCGCCGACCAGCCATTCCACACAACCTCACTTCCTTCCACGACGACGACGTCAGCGTACCAGTCGTATACCGACCTATCGAGTCCAGCTTCGTTGCCTCCGACACCAGCCTCTAGCGTGTCCTTTGAAGACAAAGACGACCGGGAAGAGGAGGACATACACTTTCCCTCTTACAACGACGGCGTGCAATTTTACCACCAAGATGAACCGCTCGACCTATCTTCGAGTCCGAGTGACGACAGCGACGCCGGCTCGACTGCTCAAGAGGAGCCGCCATCATCGACCAAGTCCGATTCTACGAGATCCGAGTCTCCTCTTCTGACTCCGACGGTTGCAGACGACACGGCAGTAAAGTCCAACCCCTCAAGACACGTCGATTACCTTTCACACGACTGGCGCGAAGAGGATATATGGTCGTCATGGCGGCATATCGTGTCCCAGCGAAAGGTCTACGGTCAGCGCTCGAGACTCGAGAATGCTTCTTGGCGGACATGGGCAAAGTCCAAGTACAATCTTCCTACTGTCTCTCCCGAGACGCTTAATTGGTTGGTCACTTCAATCCAGTTATCTGGATCCTTCGCTGACATAATTCTAGGCTGAAGGAGAGCGATGTAACCTGGCTGTACGGACCGCTGCAGCCAGCAACCTCGCATCCCATCACCCAATTGACCCCCGAGCCATCGCCATGTCATATCTCCAGCCAGGCTTCCTTTGTCAGCAAGAAGCCCATCTTGAAGAAACGAAGCATGTCGGAAGTCATGCTTCAAAGGTCAATATCTGCCAGCTCACTTCTCAAACAAGCCGCAGCGTCTGTGCAAGCTCAGCAGACCACCCAAGTGACACGGCCCGCCGTCACCCTCGCGCGTGGACCCTCTGACTTCAATTCTTCACAACAGTCCCAGACCATCTCCCGCGACCAGCTTGATTATTTTTCGACCATCTCGTCTTCGGGGAATAATACTCCTTTGGAAGGGCCAAAACGCCACATCAGATTTGATGACAAGGTCGAGCAATGTATCGCTATCGACTGCAAAGACAACGACCTGTATGACGAAGATTCGAGTGACGACGATGACTCGGATTCCGAATCCTCGGATGATGGTGTCTTGACAATGCGGAAGCCGCGACGCACACGGCCGTCGATGAGCAAACGCAGTAGCTCCCGAAGTGCAGCTGGTGGCAACAGGATCATTGAGAAATTGCCAGATACAACATTAAAGTATAAAACGGACTCGCCGGAGCCACCACGGACAGTCATCCAGCTACCCTTCCTGTCGGGATGGGGGTCCAACTATACGTCCAGCAAGCTCAACTCGTCTCCATCGCAAGAGACGATACGTCCTGCAAATCCCTCGCGCAACTTTCTGCTTCCTACGGACGATGACGATGACGCGGATCGAGATATGCCATGGCATCCGTCGGGCGCTTATGCGGACCGGAGAGATGGGACCGGCACTCCCATGCCACGCATGGACGATCCTGGTGAGGGACCTTCCAACATGCGCAGAACGCCATCAGGCATGTTCATGCCGTACGAAGATGATGACGATGAGGTTGCAACAGAACTGGGTCTCTTTGGCAGAGTAAGCGAGACGATCAACACGGCCAAGGATATCGCTCATGTGATCTGGAACGTCGGCTGGCGCAAATGAGAGGAGTAATGGGAACGGCCGCTGCCACGACTGCTTTGCTTTTTTTTTTATATCGGTTTCCGTAGACCTCGACCACAGCATGACGAGAGTAGGCGACTAGTCAATGGTTGGGATGAGGAGGAGGAAGGGTCGGCGTCGGGCAGAACATGCGCATTACCAGCTTGCGACTGCATATGGTGGCTCCACGGATGCCATTGCATCTACGCTTGCATTTTGGTGAGACAACAGGTGTCTACTATACAGGACTGACACCACGGGGAACATGACGGGCGGGTCTGGACTGCATTTCGCAACGATGAAATGAAACTTTTGTCCCTCTGCATCACCACTCGTGTCCCCTGCGAGAGCCCGAGTTTTGACGGCTGCATTGATCAGTGACCGATCAAAGGGACCAGCCCGTGATGCATGAACATCGTTTCCAGTGCATTGACAGCTCCTCTGCGCAGAGCAAATGAACGACTAATGATGAACGGATCCCGCATGAACGCCCTGAGGGTTGCCGAACAAAGGCGCCGGCGAGTCATGTCCATTGCAAAGTCGCCGAGTGGTGGAACAGAGCAAGATCACAGCGGTCCCCGGCTCGCCCAAGAAAATGGATATTGGTACCACCGAGCCATGTCCCTTTGGATCAGCGCTGTCAAGAAGAAAGTGGCCGCGCCTGTGCTCGCGTCATTTTAATTTCCCTGGCCCTTCGTATTACTTTGCTTGCGATATGATTGCTTTGGAACCTCTGGCTTCTTGCACTCGCGGCTTCCTGAGCGATTGACTGCTCGCGGTCCGAAAGGCTTTGAAGACGTCATCCCCCCGCGGACGGACTCCCCAAGGACGACGAGCACAGCAGCAATGGACGGCACGATGGATGTCTCGACGATCGTGCAGGGCATGAACAGCGAGAGCGAGTCGACGAGGAAACTCGCTGCTTTCCATCTCCAGAGTCTGCTTGCCGACACGGAGTTTGTGGACGCGTTCGTGCAGGGCGATGGCATGCTGGCGCTCAATAACATGGTGTTGAGGGAGAATGGGAATACGTTGGCGTACGCGCTGGGGAGTCTGAACCGGATACTCGAGCTGGATTTCGGATGGGAGCAGGTGGGAATCGAGGTCGCTGAGAGGGTGAGTGGGCAATTGCTCGTGGGTGGGGACGAGGGAGGACTGACAATGGCAGGCTGTGGAATTGGTCGTGGACAAGGCGGTCATCAACGTCCTGCGCAATGCCTTTAGGCTGCTGGTGCTGATTGTTACGAGACCATTCGACCAACTCGATTATCCTCTGCAGTCGCCCGGTGGGAACGGGGTGGGACCCAACATCGAGACGCTGAAGCCTATATTGAAAGAGCATGTGAACTTCCTCGATGCCCTGATCGAGAAGCTATCGTCGGCGGACCACATGCTGTGCGCAAACGCCCTACAATTCCTCAATGCCTTGATCAGGGATGGCATCATGACCTTCTCGGAAACGCAGCTCATGCGCTTCGTCAAGAGATTGCAGGACTTGGAAATATTCAGCACGGTCGAGGGCCTCATGCGAGGAGACTCGCTGATGGACATCGCCGGGCCGGTCATCGACTTTCAGACCCTCACCAAAGTCATGCTCCGGTGCTGGAGGTTTGTTCCCGTGGACCTCTCAAGACAACCACACAACGAGGCCCTGCAGAACATACGCAGGACCGCAACACAGGCCTTACCTCACAAAGCGGTCCCATCTCGCAAGGGGGAGAAGAAGCCCGAGACGAATGGCGACGTCGAAGCCGAAGTACCCTGGCGCACCATCGGCTTCGACACCGAGGACCCCGCCTCGGAGCTGCAAGAGATGGGCCTCCTCGGCCTGATGGACCTCGCTGACTTTGTCCGCAAGAACACCGACTACTTCCAAAAGACACTCCTTGAGCAAAGCGTTCTCCCCGAACCTATGCGCTGTCCGATCGCTCGCGTCTGCGCAACCGTTACCTCTATCCTCTACGAATACTTCTCCATAGAGGACAGCACAGCCTCGCCCCGCTCCTCGATCATCAACTCGCAAATCTCTTCGGACCTCGACAAGACCATCCAACCCCTTCTCCTCTGCCGCGACCGCCTCCACGGCTCCCTCACCCACGCCTTCCTCCGCCTCTGGACCACTGCCGAAGCCACCATTCCGGAGTACCACAAGATCGAAACCCTCGTGCGTCTCCTCGTCACCAAGATCATAGGCGCCTCGACCCGCCAGTCCACAACGCAGGAGGTCGAGGACGCCATTGACGCCAGTTCGCTCGAGGACCTGCGCAGACACCAACTCGCCGAACTCGCACTGAATCAAGAGTCGGCGTGGGGCACAGATCTGAAGCGTCTCAAAGCAGGACTACACGATGAGGCGGTGCGCTTCGTCACGGAACAGAGGATCAGGTGCCTCTTGGCCGGGTCATGGTTCCCGACGCTGGCGGCCGCGACGCTGGACGGGGTGGGCAAGGGCGAGAGACCGTCGAGCGCCGTGATGGGGTGGCGCTACGTCAAATTGGCGCCGAGTAGGCGGTATCTGCACCACGCGAGCTTCGGGAGGAAGCCCGAGGGGAGGCCGAGTTTGGGGGACATGAGCGCGCGGATCGACGTGGAGCACATCAGCAGTGTGGTCAGTAATGTGGTCGGGGAGGTCAGGGTGCCCGAGGAGGTGAGGATCGAGGTCGCGGAGCGGCAGCAGGCCAAGGGGGATGAGAAGGAGGCGTCCAGTGGGCTGGGTCAGGTGACGAGGTTGATCGTGCAAGGTGGACGCGAGGGGGAGGAGCACAGTCTCCTGGAGCTGCACTGCGTCAGCTCGGCGGGGGCGAGCGAGTGGTTGGACGGCCTGCTGATGCTGTTGGAACAGCAGCCCATCACCAAGGACACGGCGCGGCTGATCGGCGTGGTCGAGGAGTGGAGTCTGAAAGTCAGGTTGCTGGGGCTGAGCTGGGAGGATGTGGACTGGGAGACGGCTGGGGAGGACGAGACGACCACAAAGGGAGCGGATGGGAAGCAGGAGTGGCCGTCCAGAGAGGGGTTGGATACGGACTATTGGTATGACATGGGAGAGGGATAGAGGGGATCCGGGACGGGGATTTTTTTTTTCTTTCTTTCTTTCTCTGGTAACAACGTGAGACTAGGAACAAGTCCCGGGACTCTGGGTTTTGGGGTGGGTTCTAGGATCTTGTGGGATCGATTCGCACGACGGGAACGGATGCCGTCGGGCGATGAATTACAAAAATCCAATACGAAAGGATCGTCACTGGGTACGGACTTTTGTCCCTCTCGAATCTTGGTAATGGTTGCGCGGGAACTACTGTCATGTTCAGCGGTGTCTCGTCTGAGTTGCGATGTAGATCTGCGACATCCTGGCCCTAATAATTCCTTATATACAGATTACGCAAGGGGCTTCGGGGGGAGGGTCCGAGCGTTTGGTTAAGGTGTAATCGCCGGGGGGGGGGGGGAAGG
>NKHZ01000075.1:0-34557 GCA_002895985.1 Sphaceloma murrayae
CCCCCCCCTTTGGCTCGCGTCTCTCTCTACTTACCGGTTCCCGCCCCATAGCCTACACAGATCAGACCAGACTGCTCGGGACGCACAGCGCAGACCCAAACATAGACCACCGAGATCGAACACAACAGCGACATCCCGCTGCTGCGCCGCACCACAAAAACCATGAATCACGGCACCCCCGCACAAGCATGTGTAGCGCAGCCGAAAACCCATTGTTGGGAGCACGAGAAGTGGCACGGCAGGCACGACGAGAAGAATCGGAGTCTTGGGGATCGAGCGGAGTGGGGAGGGGGGGGGGCCTTCCCAGCCAAATATAGAATGAGCCGAGAAAATGGTGGTAGGGGGCTATGAATAGATCGGGTGGCTGATGGATGATGGGTGTGGAGTGTGGAGGTGGTGCGCTAGAGGGCGGTCGGTGCCGGGGGGGGGGGGGCAGTCCGTTGCGATGGGTAAGTTAGGGTAGGTACTGTACCTGGCCCCGGGTGCCGCCATGGTCTATTTGGGGGCGTTCCCTCTATCTTGATCTTTTTTTTTTCTTTTTTTTTCTAGGTGGACTGTGCTGCTGTGGATGAGGGTGTGGATGTGATCGAGTCGTGAACGATGGAAGACCGTTGTCGACCGACTCCGGACTCAAGACGTCTTGCCGCCAGTCAGAAAAAGGTCGTCCCTTTAGGCTCCTCTCATCTAGTACAAGAGCATCAGTTACAGGACTTCATTAAGTCGTGGACTGTCACTGATTGCTAAAGTATCTCGCTCTTTGAAGCTCCTTTTGGGACATCTCGGCGTCCTTCCCAAAGGCGTCAAGGCCCTCTCCTTTCACCAGAAAAAAAAATTGTACCGGAGCCGTACACCTCCTCTTGCAAGCTTCCTTTAGATGCTCTCCTGTGCCGGTGTACATACTCACGTCTCCATCAGTAGCTCCCTCAGCCTCCTTTTTGAGAACAAGGTGTAGACCTGAACGGGTCATCCGTGTTATGGCTAACAGGGCGAGTCCTACGACGATACTCGACCTCACCAACTCCGAACGCTGCGAAAAGACTTTGTGAGGTCCATATCCCGTGCAGGATCCCCCAACGACGGAGGTGGTGGACATTCCAAGTGCGACTTGGACATCAAATCCTCAAGGCCAGTATCTCTGGTTTCACGCCGCATACTGCATCGAGTCCATGATGCGGTCCAACCACCAAATTTGTATTCCTGGGTATCAATGAAAGCCACTCGCTCACGACGCCTTCCCTTGGATGCATGCATGTCCCGTCCCATCCCCCATAGAAAAGGAAAAATACGCCCAATCTTTCCGGACCCAAGAAACAACAACGGCAGCAGCTCCACCTCATGCGCCGGCTGCTTCTACGCCCCTTCGAACCTCAACGGCCGCAGTCTCGAACCCTTCCAACACGCTCCTGCACTCGCCCGCGGCCCATCTGCTCGCCAATTTGCCATCCCATCCTCCATTATCGATCCAGAAGATCCCCTCATCTGCCCTTTCCCTTTCCCGTCTGAGATCATCAACCATTGATGTCGTGACTTTCAGTGCCCGGGCCGCGTTCGTAGCCACTTGCTTGCTCATTTGCAGGCTGTCTAGCAGACCTGAGAGGGCGGATTGTAGGTCCGTGGTATCGCGAGTGAGTTTGATCAATTGCTGGAGGGGCTGCGGGTCCGGCAGAGGAAGGTTTCGCGAGAGCGTAGCGCAGAGGAGCAGGAGGTCGTCAATGTCTTCCGGCGAAAGGACAGCCGAAAACGAGACCGGCGAGAATAATGCGGAAGTCGCAGATTGCAGAGCTTTCGCCTGCGTCGCGAGGGATGCCGAGGTACTACTTGTGGATGTCGTCAGGCGATGTGTAAGCATTTCGACGGTCGTCTGGTTCGAGAGGTCACGTAGAGCGGTCAGAGTGCGGGTCGTCGTGTTCGCATGCGGAGCAGATAAGGAGCTTGCCAGTTGTGCGATGTCGGCCATTGCATCGTCAAGCTCTGGGGAAAAGTCCGGCTCCCTCTCCGATGCTCTTGACGATGTAGGCCGGGAGAAGTTCACTGCATTCCTCTGTCGCGGTGACCGGATTTTGTCTGGTGTGCCCTTGTATCCGACATCTATCCCACTATCTCTTGATCCGTCTGGCTGCGGGGGCTCGCCTAGATCGCCTGGTGTAGATTCGCGGTGGAGCGTGCCATCTCCTTCTTCGACGATGGAGTCACCTCCTTCCCAGTCATCTTCATCTGCAGAGTCCAACTCGTCTGCGAGAGTGCCCATCCCACTGACAGTCCTATTCCGGCTCTCTGTGGGCGAAGATACGTCATCATAGCCGTTGGAGTACCGCGAAGAGTTGGACATTCGACGGGGATAGCTCGATCTTCTCCTCTCAATGGACAGGGAATGTGTGCTCGAGAAAGAAGATGACCGCTGACTATGCGGACGTCTTTGATGCGAAGGCGATCCAGGCTTGCTAGGAGCAAACTGGTGCAACGGGGTCAGAGGTGGTGATTCCATCGTGGTGCTACGTGAGGACGGGGCCGGCAGGTGTTTCTAAGCGCGATTCAAGAAGCGAGACCGGTAGCTGATCATTGCTGCTGTTCCAAAGAGGTCCAAACTCGAATCTCGCACCCGAAAGAATAGCGGGTCGTCGTCCTGGTTCAGTTTCGAATGCGTAGAGAGGCATTCGTGTCGGTGGTCAACAACGCCGCTGCAGGCCCGGCGCACGGACCCGGCGACAACGAGCCGCATTTGGGAACGGGAGAAAGTAGGTACACAGCACTCACTTGACAACATGAGCATCACACATGCGAAACCGCGCAGGAATGCTTTCATTACACGCAGATCTACCTATAACACAATTCCTCCGCCTATCAGTGGGGTCTTTGACCGTGCATCCCAATGCTCTCATTGTTGCATGACATCTCTCCCTGGCCGCTGTTCAGGGATCATCCGATCCTCCACATCTCTTGTCCATCCCAGCAGTCCACAGTTGTGCAGACTCCCAACGTGTCCGTTTCCCTCCCATCATGGCCTTATTCCCTTGTTTCGAGCCCAAAGCAATCAGCACCGACCAACTCCATCGCAATAAAGCAAAGCCCTTTGTCCACAATCCCCCCCCCCCCCATCCACCGGCCCCCTACTGTTCCACCCTCCCTGTCTCTAAGCCGCCTATGTTCCGACTATCATCAAGGCGTCTCAACACCCACCTTCTTGTCCTTTTTCCAGAATTTCAATTTCAATCGACTCTGACTCCTAGTGCTTCTCAAATCCGGCCTCTCGACCAGACGCGTCCTCCCCCCATCGTCACTCGCACTACTCGCCAACCTCATCTCCCCGGGACTGTCCGCTCCTTGCGCGATCGTCGTCAGCTGAGACGTCTCACTGTTTCGTGCCGGTGAGTCCGCAGCAGCTGCTTTTGCCAACACGTCTGGTCCGTAGACGGACATTGTCTGCTGTGGTTTCCGCGCTGGATCAGACTTGAGAAACTCAAAGTCTTGGCTGCGGGTACCGTGCTGGGGTAGTTCCTTTGATGGCTCGGAAGCGTCATCCAAGACGGACGATGCTTTGGTGCTCGGCGAGGTCTGCCCGTCTGCTGCAACAGTTGAGGGAGCTTGAGAGCGGGAGGCGAGAGAGGCGTCTGGTAGAGATTGAGAAACGATGGATTTTACTGGTGAAGGGGGAGCCGACAGATCGAGAATCTCACGGGCAGCAGGTGAAGGATGGGTCTGCACGAAGATTGTAGTGGCCAATGCAGGATCGTCTCCTTTCCTTACTTTTTCATTCTCGTCGTGCAATCCGCTGTAGACGCTCGAGTGACGACGTCCAGGTTCAATTACTTGATGCTGTCAGTCATTATGCCCGAGGGGGACCTATCAAGGGCGTACGACGGAGTGCAATTACCTGGTGTGCGTGTTGTTTGGTGGGGCGTTATGACACCGGCGTGCTCGTCAATGTTTGGGAGGTTCGAGTCGGGGGCTTGCTGGGCAAGACTCAGATTGCTTCGGTTGCGATCGCGAGTTGATGTCGTGGCCAATGAATTGGTATCATTCTCGCCTGGGTTCGGTGACAGCCGCTCTCTCTGATCAATCGAATCAGTTTCACTGGGTGTTGCTGTGCTTCGGGAGATTGGTGAGAGCGGACCGCGAGCGAATGACAACTTCCTGCTATTCTCTGCATCTATTCTCTCCTGCCAGATCGTCTTATTTGTGCCGAGTTCTGCAAGTGTGAATCGCATTTCGGGGAGGACAGCGGAGACGCCCTCAAAAAGAGGACGTGCAAAGATGTTCATGAAACCGAGTTGGGACTCAGCTAGCTTGAGGAAATCGTTTGGATCGGGCGGGCCGCCGAAAAGACATGTCGGGAGATTCAACTCCTTCTCCATCGCACCCTGATTGGCGAATTCATCTGTGAGAACTCGAGCCCACTGGGCGGCGCAAGCGTATTTGCGCGCCTGGCAAGGAGTTAGTCAAAACCTGAGCAGAGCATCGGTGTGTACATACCACATTGCTGATGTCAGCACACTTGATGAGCAGCCCGCAGACCAAGTCACGATTCTCATCGGTAACCTTTGGCACGTAGCCATCGGCGGTCGATTGGGCTGCTGCCAATTTCTCCTGCAGCATACTCATCTCTTTCATGTACTTGAAATGGAGTCCCATGTCAGTAGCAAGGATGGTGGTGATCATAAGCTTGCGCATCGCCACGTCGGCGAAGGCAGCTGGCCAGTATTTGCGAAGTATCTGAGAGTAGGCAGCGCAATGGAACGCTTCCAATACCGAGCGATCGTTGTAGAGCTGGGCGAGGGGCGCATTGAGAGCGACGAGGAACGCGTTGTTGACACCGGGATGTCCTACATCGTGACCGAGAGCAGCGACTAGAAGAGTCAAAGCATCGAAAGGGCGGAGAACCGCTGCAATAGCATTGCTAGGCTTCGCGCCAGGCTTGCCTTCAACTTGATAGGGTGGAAGAAGGCCTATCTTGAGGAGGAAGTAGAAAATGGCCTGTAGTACGTCGACGACGTGACGGAAGTTGTGGTAAAGTACAAAATCGTTATAAGCTTTTCGGCATGCCATGATGAAAATCGTAAGCTCATCTGCTGAGGTTAGCGGAGGGATCTTGAGGCAATTGCTTCTTGACTAACCCATAGGGAGACGCCATCGTGCCATCTCGTCTGCTGAGAGCGCGTGCTGCATCATCGTCCGAGCGGCGTGCACCAGCTCATCGCTGGTGAAATCGTGGGCCGAAAAGGACCACTGTCCGACCGCATGCTCGACGATGACCTTGCGGCCTTCTGCGAGTCTGAGATCACTGGGAACGGTCAGTCTTGTCCCCAATCGACTCCGTGACTCTGCTCACGTCGGATCGAATGTATCATTTATCGTCTCGGGATTACAGATGCCCACCATCAGGCCAGACACCATGGCTTCCCGCAGATACGCGAATGGACGTTCCTCGTCGATGCCAATCCATGAGAGCTTTCTGTTCCTTTTCGTAAGTATTGAGCTGGTGTCATCCTTTGCGTATTCCTTAAAAACGCGGTAGGCGTGGATCGTCAAGCCCTGCACGCGGTCCGGCGAGATAGGACTTGTAAGAACGTCGGTGGCGCCAATATCAAGGAATCTGATGCCTCGAAGCGAATCTGGGGAGCATTTCGACAGGGCCCATAGTGAAGGCTCTTCCTCCAACGCTGCACGCGCCGCCTCGGCGTTGACCGTGACCGCGATGGGGATGATTAATCTTGACATGGACCGTTGCTGTATGCTGCTGCATATGTGCGAGAGCATGTGTATACCGTATAGGTCAAACGGCTCATTCTTTTCCACCGTTTGTCCGCTCTTGCTCGGAGGATTGGATGAGAGTGGAGAGACCAAGTGCGACTCATGATTATCTGGTATGTCGATTAGGAGAAGGGTGGGTCGCTGTGTTGTAGGGTCCTCCATTTGCGACAACCTCTTGAGACATGACTGTCCGTCCGCGCAAACAAATACTGCAGTCGGTCAGTGGTGCGCAGTGCAATGTGTCCCAACCAACTCACCATCATTAAATGTGGCCAGTATTGACTGGAGATTCTGCTTCACAATCTCTTCGTCGAGAGTCTTGCCGGCAGCAAGGCTATCGATCCGACCGATGAATTCTTTCAGATCTTCTCGCTTCACCAATCCCGTGTTGTGTGCCCGCCTGTCCAGGTAGATGACCCGGACGTCCAGAGTAGCCATTTCGCAGGTGGGCGCGCAAGACTCGATGGAGGATGAAAAGATGTTGGATTCGAGGTCGCACCTACTGCATGGCGCAGGGGCTTCTGATCAGCCGTGAATCACTAGCCTTGTAGGGGAACTTGGCTAATCCGGTATTGTGGTGGAGCGTCTCTGAGGGTAGGTAGTTCGGAGAGCTGTCTGCTCTCGGCTGTGAAGTAGTATCGCTATCGCACAGCAGCAAGTAGCAAAGCCGTGCTCTTGTTTGCAATCGCAAAGACCGGAGAAAGCCGATATGTGGTGTGTCGAAAGTGCAATTAAGACGGGAAAAGACCTCGGTCGCTGTCCGCGCTGGAGATGGACGAAGCAGGGTGAATTATGTGATGGCGGCAGGTCGAGTCAAGCGGGCCGGGTCGGTCGAGCGTATCGCCGCAGCGATTTGCAAGTAAGGCAGGAATGAGGACAATCAATGGCGGGTCACGATGGGTGCAGCAGCAGCAGCAGCAGCAGCAGTGGTGGTGGTGGTGGATGATCTGAGTGAGGAGAGGCGTGAAGCGTGACTGTGACTTGTTCCCTCGAAAAGATCGACAGTGGTGCAGAAGCGGGACCTCCGCACTGATTCAACACACGGATGGACGAGAGCTCCCTCTTCCTGCCGCCGCGACCACGACGACTGCAGCGCATGCTCTGCTCGCTACTCTGGCAGCAATCCACGGACCGGCAACGTAGCCGCTGCAGCGTCAATTAGCAATCAACATCACGCCGCCGTTCTCAGTGGCGCCCGCCTCGCCGCGTCGGGGTTGCTCAAAGGTCGCCTGAGGTCCAGCCAGTCATGGTCCGCGAGCGAAAAGGCAGTAGTGGGAACGGCCGTCGAACGGGCAAGAACGGCAGGTGAACGGGTGCTGCATCGAGCCACGGATGAACATGCAGGATCCAGGATGATCAATGCCCCCCTGACGAGGTCGTCGTGTCGGCCCAATCACGCGCGAGAAGAAGCCGTGAGGCCTTCTACGGGCCTTCGATCGTCCTTCTTCGGCCCTTCGATATGACGAGCAAGCAAATGAATATCACAAGAGATGCTTTGGAACGGGTAGGGCACCTCAATCTGAACACCATCGAGCGACTTTGTTGTGATTCCGAAAGCCTCTGGCACGTAGTCACATATCACGTTCGCTCAGTGTGATCATTCGGGTAGCATGATACCACAAATCACGTACTCTCAAGACCCTCCTCTAGCCCCGGCTGGTCCACCGCGCCGCCAAAGACAAAACCGCGCTCCGCTGGCCTCTTGACACAGCTCTCTTGACACACAGCTCTCTCGGCTGCCGGCCAGCTCTGTCCATTCGAATCTCGACCGACCACTATTGCAACTGTCACGTTGTTGCATCTGTTCGGTAGGAAGATCGAGCCAACGTGTGTCGGCTCTCCGCACAGCAACCAGGCCGTCTGAGGTGATTATCACCTATCATTAATTCCCTACCGTTGTTCAGACCAAGTCCAACGGTCAATAGAAGTCTATTATCTCCGGATATACCGCTTTTCAGCCTTATGGCCGTACATCGCTGCGTGCTCTGTTGCACAGCGATCAACCTCGACTGGCCATCGTGCGACTGCATGTTGCCCCAGGAAGCGACACGCTCGCCCGCAGTCGTGCTTCGACCCCAAATTGTCCCTGAGCTGTTGTTCACTGGCAGCCGCGAAAACGTCCATCCATGCTAATATCCGACATTGGCACTCATCTGAATCATAGAAGCTTGTCTCAAGGTTCACAACTTGTATCGTCCCGCGGCGCCATGCTAATTGACGCCTTATTCGTTGGCTTCCGGAATACCGGATCGATTCTATCGCCGACTGGCACCATGTTAAACAGAATATGATTTGGGTGTCCAGATAGAGCGTCATGAAGCCAGTGGATCGTGTTTCCGATGTCCCGCCATAATGGATCCCTCTCGCAAGGTGGTCACGAGGCGTGGCAGAAGCTTCTCAGTCGGATGAGCGCACCGAAGGCCATCCCTCCCGGTATTCCCAGATGGCAAGCCGAGGAAAAACTGTTCCTCGCCTCTGACACCTCCAAGATTGGCAATTGCAACCGGCGTATTTGCATCCCTGGCCCGCTTCACGAGTCGCCAAGCGGAGTATGTTGCGAGAGAGGACCCCAGGACTAAGACACTACCTGCTTCGTCAACAGCCACCTCTGCCGCTTCTTTGATAGGTCCAGGTATAGACTCTCCGAACATGATGACATTTGGCTTCAATATGCCGGCTGTTGAAGTCGGGAGCCAAGCTCCGTCCGCCGTAACCTCCACCTTTGCTGTCTTTCCATCAATTTTTGGAGGGTGCTCGAGACAGGAAGGGCAAGGCGGGTACTTGAATGTATTGTAATCCACGCCTGGGATATCGACATCTCCATCTGGATTCGTCTTCAGCCCTTTGGCTCTGCGCTCTTCGGGATTCTCTGTCGTCAGAGCACCTGTCTCCAACATTCGATGCAAAAATTCCGCCCAAGCAGGGTTTAGTGCTGATAGATCCCTTTGAAAGTCTACTCGGTTGTACTCTTTCCTGCAAGACAAACATACGGCGGTGCGCAGGTAGCCGTGCAGCTCAATCGTGGGGGTCTGAGGATGTGCCACAGGATGAAACGAGTCCACATTCTGAGTGATGACCTTCGATACCAACCCCATATCTGCCAGCTCTGCTACCGCGTGGTGCGTGGCATTTGGTCGCGACTTATGTAGGTTCGTCCATCCCAGATAGCTCCTTGCCCAATACCTCTTTCTCGCCTCATGGCTTGCACAAAATTCGTGGAAATAGATTGGCCGATAGGTCTTGTTGAGCGTGTACGTACCTGCAGACCCTCTATAGTCTGCAAGCCCCGAAGCAACAGATATCCCAGCTCCCGTCAATAGCAGAGTGCGACCGCTCTGTCTTGGTGCTGTTAGGAAGTCGTAGAGAGCGGCTATAGCCCCGGATAGTGAGGCCGCTGTGGAAGGGATGATCGTTGGACTGGGTAAAGGAGCCGTGTAAGGTATTCTCATTAGCCCCATGGATGCGCTCTCGTAATGCAGGCCCTGGAGCCGCACAATGTTGTAAATGCGAGGACATGATGCGAGATCTGAGATCTGAGATCTCGAAAATGACGTCACTGGGGGTTCGGGTCCGTGAATCTCACGATCCATATCTGCCGATATGACAATTTTATACCTTCCAGATTATACAACACTGGGTCACGTGTTTTGCTGAGTGAATCCACGAACATGGCAGGCACGACTGAATCAATTCATTTGCCCCGCATCGCAATAACCTTCTGTACCCAATGCAGTACGTCAACCTCAACATGTGCTGACGCTCAGACATTGACATGACCACCTGCAGGATGGATGCTCAGGGCCGCCTACTTCGCGCAGGAGTTGCTATCCACGTTTTCGACAGCAATTGGCGAGGTGGCACTGATCCCAGCAACCGGGGGAGTCTTCCAGGTCCACCTCACTTATACGCCTGTGATGACTGGAAATACTGCACCGACGTCGACCGTGCAGACGGTCTTGCTATGGGATCGCAAGACTGAGGGAGGGTTTCCAGAAACCAAGGTTCTCAAACAAATTCTACGGAACCACATTGAACCAGGCAGAGATCTTGGACACTCCGACAAGCCTAGCAATAAACATAGCAAGACTGACGAAGCTGCGAAGAACGTTCAACCGGCTGCGCCGGTAACACAGAACGAGAGCAACGCAAAAGAGTGCGAAGATTGTCAATGAGGCACTCATCTGCTTCAGGTTGCATCGCTTACGCAATTTCAAAGAGGGTGGCTCGACACCGACCAAGCTTTGATTATGCTAGCCAGACAGCTGTTGCAGCTCCAGCTACTTCGCCACTCGGTGTCTCTAGCTGCAATCTTGCCGCTTCTCGGACCCTTGTCCCATCGAAGGAAAGGATGAAAACAAACCCTTCTTGACTATCCGTCAAAGCCATGTACTCTACACCAGCTCCTGCACAAAGTGCCTCGGGTGCAGGCTCGACAGCGTTAGCCAGTCCGCCGCTTGTGAAAGTCTCGTATATATCCAAGGCTCCACCCTTCACTAGACCATCAGCGTCAAGCTCAAAGACAGCGACATATCCTTTAGTCCTCTTCTCAAGCCCTCTGGTACTGGCGTAGAGGTACTTCGGCATGCCGTCCTTTGTTCGACTGACCCGTACTTCATCAGCCCAGTACTCCTTCGGCTCCTTCCCTTCAGGGATGATCTTCACGCCTTGCTTCCATTCCAGTTTTTTGCCATCATGGGAATTTTCAAAAACATCCACTATGCAGCTATGCTCCTGCAGACTGTACAAGATGCGACCATTCGGATGCGGCCACGCATGTCGAGGTCCGTCTCCAGATCTCGGTGCCACGAACTTTCCCCGATAGTCCAGCGGACCCTGCCCCTTGACCACTAGACCATCCCCCTTAACACTGCTTTGATCCGCCGCTCCAAAGGACCAGACACAGTTGTGCCCGATGTCAGCCACCCAGACTACCTTGCCGTCAGGACTTAGGTCGACGCTGTGGCTCCCATGTCGCAGTCCACCGAAGCTGCCGTGGGCTACCCCCTCCCTCTCGCCGTCATTCACCTCTTCAGCCTTCCGAAAGGCAAGTTCTTGAGCTAGCTCACCGATGCTTCCATCTTTGTTGATAGCGAAAACCTCCCCACTTGGTCCACCGACGGAGATCAGATGCGAGCCGGATGCTGTCGTACATACATAGCCGGAGAGAGACTTGACGGGCCGCGTGTTAAGTAAAGCGACAGTGTGATCTGAGTCGATGCGATAGCTGGCTATAGAAGGTGGGTCAGACCAGACTGTGGTGTAAAGATAGCGCTGGTCAGGGGACAGCGTGAGCCAGGAGTGTCCACCAGAAGCTGTCGAGGTGGATTTGAGGGTCAGTGTCGATGGGGGCGAGAAGTGCAGAGTATAGAGCTGTGGATGGCGAAAAGTGCCGACTAGGAAGTCCATCTTTCGTGACACAATAAGACTGCACGATCTGTGCGACTTGCAGTCCTGCAATTACAAGGTACTCTCAGAATCTTGCTACTGAGTGATCTCGCCTGCGGAAGTGCCACTTCCGACACACTGAGGAAAATCCGCTACCTGCACAGGCAGAACACGCGACAAGGATTGCCAGGAGACGTTCACTTGTGCGTCTTGGTGAACGAACGCAACACAAGTCCTGCTCGACTTATGAGTTGATAATCCAGATATTGCAGCTGATCAAGTGGACTGAGATTAAATATATAACAGATTCCTGTTATTCCCGGCAGCGGGGTTATGCCCGCCGGCCAGTCAGGACACAGTGGCTGAGCTCCCTTCGCTAGCTCGTACGCCACTGAGCACACATTCTCCTCCGCCGATATGCTCCCGCCATAAATTCTACCTAGTCTTGACTCTATGTGCTTATGTAATGAAAATAACTCGGTATACTGGCTCCCGTCACTGTTGTCGAAGGATCTATAACTCAAGCTATACTGCGTCGACCTGGCTTGGTATGATGGCTACTGAGAGCATCAGTGTCGAACTGTAAAAACGTGTACTCTTGGAGTAATGAGAAGGTGTTGATCAGTACGGCGAGTGAAGCTTGATTCATTGATCGCAACATGGGCATTCAGAATCTTTGGAAATATGAGGTGCTCATCATTTGAGCGATGGGACATTGTGGACACTTCTTACTTATGTCAAACACGCATTCGAAGGATAGAGAACAGAATGAACCCGAGAGAGTGCCAGCCTGAGCAAAAGAGTTTCCGATATCTACTTGTATCTGGTCTCTGAATTACCTCTCGCTTCCAGAGTCGTATGACATGGGACACCGAGTAAACGATCATTGCATCTCTAAGTCACTGGAGGCCCAACTCATTACGATGTAGGATCAATCCTACGCCGAGGATACATCCATCACGCGCGGTTCCGCTCCGGGTCACCGAGGCTTTTCATACGCGCCACATAGCGTTGCAGATGGCAAGTCTTTGGTATTACCCGTAGCACGTCAAATCCCCACTGCCCCTGCTTATCCACCAGAACTTGTAGCATCCCGCTCGAGACCTGTAGCTCTTACTCGATCACATCAGTGTCTGTGTTGCAGACCGTGATCACCGTCTCTATGTCACGTAGAGAACTAAGACCCAGCATGCTGCGCTGAGAGCATTGCCTCAGAATATGCCATCTGAGATGCTGAAGCAGACTCTCCAGCGTCAGACTTGCTTCAGCTCGCAAGGGTCGCTGACCTATCCGAACGCTTGGGATTACTGTAGAGGTTTGATGATCGACCGAGGCCGCTCGACATGGACGATTTTATGGTATGGAAGATACACACAGTAAGATTATTGTGAGACGTAACGAACTTACTGCCCATCGATGTGGATCCTCTCACCAGCATATTCTATGGTCGGTGCGAGAGCGGTGTTGCAATCGCAGCTATCCTGGATGTACAAGCTACTGCTTTTTCTGTAGCAAGACATGGACCTCGGTGTCGTCGTACATCTCGTGCATCAGACAGACAGAGACGAGTGGTGGTCGCCGGAGCTTATGCATCTAAAAGACCTCTGCCTAAGTATGAACAGATGCAAGACCCATAACAATAAGCTGACAACGAGCGTATGCAATTGTCTGCATGGCATATTGACATGGAAGAAGCATGGTGCAGCGAGGGGAAGCTTTACCGCGGGATAAATCGGGCCTGTCGGAAAGAGTGAAGCAGGGAGTGACGTCCGTCGAGATCAGCCAATGAGAGAAAGGCAATCCAATTAGCGTTGGAACCTCGAAATCTGTCGAGATTTGAGTACCAGCAATCCTACACCACCAGGTCGATCACTCCATTTCAGCTCTTCGAAACTCGTCTCTACAGGTCAATTGGCCATTCTCAGTCCCCTACACCTACATAAAAGCAGTAAGCGGCGTCAAGCGGTCTCAACATGCTGCGCAGTCCGCTCGTCCGGGCTGCCGGCCTGTCCTCCTCGCGCACCGTCCTCGCATCGACGACGAGGGTATCCGCAGGCATTACCAGCTGCCAGCAGAGTCGTCAAGCACACGCAATTTCCAATCCGACGCTGGCGAACATTGAGAAGCGATGGGAGGCAATGCCTCCGCAAGAGCAGGCAGATCTGTGGATGCAGCTTCGGGATCGCATGAAGGTCGACTGGCATGAGTTGACGGCTCAGGAGAAGAAGGCTGGTATGTTGCAATGTCTCCACGTCCCCATAAGGTCTCAATTTGGATATTAAGATTGCGATTGCTACGATTGGATCGAAGACCGAAATGCACGAGTCCTGTCCGAAGCTCGACACCGAGCGATGACGGTTATGGAGCTTAAGACTCCAGCGCGATACACATCCAATACGATGCACACAACCACATAGTGTATGTCCATTACTGACATTTTGTCACTAGCCTACTGGATCGCATTCGGTCCGCATGGTCCCCGCGCTCTTCCTCCCCCAGGTGAGGGCACCAAGGTCTTCGCCTACACCATGGCTGGATGCGTTGCCGCAGGCGTCCTCTTTTTCGGTACGCGGGCTTTCGCTCGTTCGTCGCCAAGGACTATGACCAAGGAGTACCAGGAAGCTTCGGACGAGTACCTGAAAGTAAGTCTTCTTCAGCAAGAACAGCATCAGCCGCAAAATCCACCTAATGCCTTCGGCGTCTTATCTTGGAGAACGTTCAAGCTTACCATCATGACAGGAAAACAACGTAGAACCGATCACAGGTATTTCATCCGAAGGATGGAAGGGAGGTTTCATGGTGCAGAGCAAACCCGCTGGCAAATAGACCAGCCTCAAACGTCTGTCGATGAGGCAGATGCTTACAGAGGTCCATGTGGCAGGAGAGATCTGAAAACGTCAAATGAGGTTGCCAACAGTGCGAAGTGGCTACGTCCGTCTCCTTTGTCGCATTGGGAGAGTTGCAAGAAGGATGTGCAAGGTCCTACGAGTTCAATAGCAGAGCCTCAAGGCGCGCAATGTACAAAACATGATTGGATATGCTCGTGCCAAAGGCCAATGCCTCATGTTTCATTTTCAATGGGCCGAGTGGTGCACCACTGCTGTTGTGCTTATGAAGGATCTGTTCAGGGTGTAGGCCCACATGTATGGCTTATCTGGAGTGACTTTGGTATTGAGTGACTTTGATATTGGCATTCATCAGGGCTAGCATGGCGCACAGGCCAGCTTGCGAAGCTCCATCTTGCATCTATCAAAATTTCCGAGCCGACCGACCACCACGACATCGCACACTACCAATTGCAGTTGCATCATCCACACTGGCATCTCCCTGAACGTCCAATACCGAGAAACAACTCCGAGTCTCCACGCAGGCTTCTCCGCATTCTGCTCATCCATTCACTGCACTGTCCACGTTAGGTCTTTTACTAGCTCAGGAACTGGGGAGATACATCACCACTTCTTGCCCTTCCTCGCGTGCACAATCCTTGGATCCTGCTGATAGGTGAGGGCAACCTACATGGGGTGTCTTTGTTTCTGTTGTTGCTGACGCATTTGCTAGTACCTGTCACACTGCGCTTCCTTGTCTGCTGGTTCATCTGAGGACACAACTTGACTACCAGTAACACCACGCCGATTAGAACACAATGGCTACCGACGTTTCATCTCTTCCTGTGAACGGCAATCACGGCCCTCACACTGGCTTTGACGGCACTCAAGCTGGCTATAACACTGCTCAGTCTTACAGCAGCCAGCCTGCAATTTCATCTTCTACCACACAAAACACCGCTTCCACAACATCAGAGATCCCAAAAGATGAGGTCGGATGGTACTTCGTGGAGCAGTACTACACGACCTTGAGCCGAAGTCCCGAGAAGCTTTACGTAGGTTCTTGCATAGACCGGCTGCGCAGGCACTGCTAACGAAGTAGCTCTTCTACAATAAGCGATCACAATTCGTTCTTGGCGACGAGACCGACAAGGTTCCTGTCTGCGTCGGCCAGAAGGTCAGTGGGCTCGAAACTTGTAGCGTGAAGCTATTCTGACGGCATCTAGGCTATCAATGAGCGCATCAAGGATCTCGAATTCCAGGACTGCAAAGTTCGCGTTACTAATGTCGATTCTCAAGCTTCGGACTCCAACATCGTCATCCAGGTCATTGGTGAAATCTCCAACAAGTCTCAACCGCACAAGAAGTTTGTTCAGACTTTCATCCTCGCTGGCCAGACCAACGGCTATTTCGTGCTAAACGATATCTTCCGCTACTTGATCGAAGAGGAGGATGAGGAGGTACCCGCGCAGGAGAGCCAACCAAATGAAGAGACTGTATACCAAGAGACGGCGTCCACGACGGTTGCACCACCAACGGAGACCTTGACCAGCTCCACCGACCCTGCTGCGGTCGAGGAGTCTGCCCAAGCGGTGGATCAGCAACTTGAGGCTAAAGCTGCGCCTGAGCCCGTCCCATCGCCAGCTCCCGCCGTCAACGGGACTTCTGCTGCTCCAGACGCCGCTGCGGAAGAGCCTCCCTCCCCTGCCGAAGCCATTGAGCCTGCTGCGCCCTCCCCAGCACCCGTCGCCGAGCCCGAGAAACCCAAGGAGCCCGCCCCGACAGCATCTGCATCACCCGTCAAGAAATCCGCACAAGTCGCTTCTCCCGCAACAGCACCCGCACCTGCAAAGCCATCCGGACCGAAGACATGGGCTAATTTGGCTGCTGCGGCACATCGCGTTGTGACACCTGCGGTTCCTACAAGCCAGCCCTCTACTGCCGCAACTCCGACTCAGTCCAAAGCAGCTTCAACTACGGCGACGCAGCCACCTGCGCAGCCAACAGCCACAGCCGAGACTGCTGTACCGCAACAGCAAGCTCCTGCAACGGAGGAACAAGATGAGTGGAACACCGTTGGTGGACACGGTCGCCAACAGTCGCGGGCACAAACGAGTGCGGGCGCTCAGGAAGGACCTCAGAGTAGGGCATATATCAAGAATGTGACCGAGAACGTCGACGCCAAGCAGCTTAGGACTCTTCTCGAGAAGTTTGGCAGGATTGTGTATTTCGATGTTTCCAGGCAGAAGGTAAGAACGTCGTCGGGCACATAGTTACAGTCGCTAATACCTCGACAGAATTGCGCTTTTGTCGATTTCGAGACACCTGAGGCGTACCAAGCTGCGGTCGCTGGCAACCCACACCAACTCGGCAGCGAACGCATTGTGGTCGAGGAGCGTCGCCTCAAGCCCGGCTCGTACCCTTACGTTCAGCGTGGCGGTATGCGAGGCGGCCGAGGCGGCGGCGGACCCGGTCAAGCACCTAGCCGCGGATCCTTCCAGGGAGGCCGCGGCGGTGGATACACTGGACGCGGCAGAGGAGGCAATGGAAATGGTCCCAGGGGTCGCGGCGCTCAGGCTTCATAGGCGGAGCTCGCGGTATTCTAGCGATCTGTCTCATCACTGGGACATTCCGGTCCTTTACCCCTACAAGCCAGTTGATTCTATACCAGGAGAACCCCGACTCACACTTCACACATACTGCATAGCGACTGGCCTCGGAACAGGCTAAGCCAAAAGCATGATACTTCGCTTCGACAAGGTGCACAGAACGACCATCAGCAAGGCATTGCGGATGCTTCTGATCTTCACCGTGGGTTGTTAGTTGGATGGGGTTCTCAAAATTAGCTAGGGGATCACGTAGCTGCTGATTGGAGCAGGAAGTATGTACATCTACGTTTGTACGAATTTCTGGGCTTGAGCTCGAATTGCTTGAAATTAGTAAGCTTCCTATGTCGTGAGATCTGCCCTGTCCCTGTTTCCCCATACGTCTGTGCTCGATATCGTGGAGGTTCGTCCTACCGATCGCCGCCCCACCTCCGAGGTCCAAACGGTATCGTGCTATCGTCAGCGTCATTCATTCATTCATTCATGCAATCTACAAAGCCGGTGCAAGAGATAGCTCACGGTCCCTCAGCTCATCTGTTCGCAGGGCAAAAGTGAACGCATGCGCGCGGCGGCTACGATTCCTTGTTCATAACCTCGCTGTCCGGTCAGCTCCCCTACATTCCTCAACGAGGATAGGTTGTCACCATGGGAAACGACGATCAGACCCTCGCACAGCGCGTCAAAACTTTCAGGTCGAACAAGGATACCTCTCAAACGACTGCTGCACGTCCAGCAGTACCCACGACACCTACGGCCTTTATGTTCTGCAAGGAAAGCGAGCTGCCAGGTGCACAATCCGGCGGCGAGTGCTCGACAGGAGGTAATCATAGAAGCACTGCATCGGAAACAGTCCACACAGAAGAGCTGGTGCCATCAATCATGGAGAATAGCAACTATGGCGTACAAAGCCTTGATGATGCCCTCGAGGGTGCATTCCCGGACGTCACACCGCCGGACATCGACACATCACACAGCAGGCCAACTTCAAGATCGCGATCCGAAGATTCTGCCGCATCGCCTAGCTCAGTGTCTGGGAAGAAGAGAAAGGCGGGTAATCCAGTACATCCCAGGATCATGGCTGCTGGACAGAGGATAATATCTGGCGAGTCCCGAGCGGCACGACCCTCTTCGCGGACCCCAGAAGTCAGGCTACCGACTTTTGGGCCCAACTTCCAAGAGCGGTTGAGGAGCATGTCGAATACATCTGCGCAGACGCCGTCTTCTGGGCTTAGCTTCACTCCAAACCTGGAGCCATTCGCAGGACTGACGCCTGGTTCGGGTAGCCCGCGCAGTGTTAGGCTGTCCGATGATGATGCTATCTCATTTGACGATAGTTCGAGTCAAGCACTTCTATCATCTAGTGGAGAGGAGGATGAGGAGGACGTCACCGGGGATTCGCAGCCGTTGCCGATAGCGGTGGGGCCTCAGCTGGTTATGCCCAGCGTGCGACTGCCCACCAGACGACCCTTTACTGAGCGCGGTAGGCAGCTGGGTCGGATGCGGATACTAGTCGCACGACGACGGAGCTGCGAGAAGGCCGATTTGATCGATCGGATCATCGAGAACTGCGCTGACATTGTCCATGCCGATAGTCCGCGACCGATCTACGGGCCTTCGGGGGTGATGTACAATGAAACGAGATGTTCGACCAAAGCTCTAGCAGCTTGGACGAGTGAAGCAGCCAATAAGGTCCAAAAGTCAAGACGACAGAGCCTGGACAACTCGCTACTGGAGCGGAACATCTCGTTCGTTGGGGGATCAGTCAATATCGTCGACGATACCAATGGACGTGAGACTGATACGCTCGTGCAATACGTTGAGGATGGTTTCCGACGGACGTTGAACACGAAAGATCTGGATGATACCGAGCTGCTCTCCATGTTGACCAACGGCGGCGGACTGTATCCTGATGTCGTCCTCTATGAGTTGATAGGTATATGTGTAAGGGCCGACACCAGTCTATTTCTGACCTCGTAGCAGATACCGACGAAACTGACTTCCGAATGCTGGCACGACTCTCGGCGGTGACAAATGTATGTTTGGTCTCACGCGAAGATACGAAGCCAAAGGCCGGGTTTGGTTTTATCAAAGAAGGGCTTGACAGCGTCGGAGCTCATTGTATATCTCTCGATTCAATTGAAGACCAGCTCACCGCTACTAATCGACCGCTACTACTCTCCGGAGACTCGGACCTCCTCACGGCCAACCTCCTCAGCCCTCTCATGGCCGAACGACTCCGCTACACCGCCACTCAGAAACTCCTTACCTGGCGCCGCTCCCAGGGGGCCTCCCAATCCGCTCCCCCCTCCCCTCTCCCGAACCTCTCCAATCTCCCCTCGGACCTCGACCTCTCCTCCCTCCTCCCCACGCACCCCTGTTCAACCATCTCCTCGCCTTCAGGCGTCCTAGTCCCCTTCGCAGACTCGTCTTTCTACCAGCCCGCCGCCGCGACGATCGGCTCCGCATCCCCAGCGCTATCAGGACACACGATCGACTCGGCGTCCCGTCCCAACAGCGCCCTGGCACTCGCGACGCTGGGCGAGCCGAGACACTCCGAAGACGCCGAGATCAAAGAGGTGAGGTTGGCGCAGTGGGCGCTCGATCTTCAGAAATCGCTCGAGGAAGACAGGAGGAGACAGGCTGCGCGCTGGACAGGGGTGGATGCCCGTGTGGATTGTGGTGCCGAGCCGCAGGGTCAAAGGGACGGGAGCCAGGGCGCTGTCGTCCGATGTGCCAGCCGAGAGGTCAGAGGCAGAAGCCGGCGGAGGAGGACGAGGGCGTCGACGTGTGAGGACGTCTGTGATCCGCTGGGTATATTGAGGATGGGACAGAGCTTCAGGAGGGACGGACTACCGATGGTGTTGAGGATAGTGGGGATTGGAGGGGCGGTGGGGACGGTGGCGCTATGGGTTGTCGGGCACTGGGAGTGTGTGGGGAATTGGTTCGGATGGCACGAGCCGGTCAAGGAGACGATCAGGGATCGGGGAACGGGGTACGCGCTGGGATGGGGACCGGGGCAGGGTGTGATGGGATCTTATGAGGGGTGGGGTCTGAGGGGGTTGGTCGATGATCTAGTCGGGGAGGTGGGTAGGCTCAGGCCTGTGACTTGGTAGGGAGGAGGATGATGATGATCTAACGACATGATGACGGCGCGATCGCTGGAGATGTAGTATGACGGTGTATCTATCCATTACTACCATTGTGACATGCCTCCCATTAATCGAATTGCCTGCCATCGAGCAGTAAAGACGATTCAATTTCGTCTCGGTGCGGTGATGGTGGGACAAGGAGCATCAACTGGACATACTGGTGCGGGACCGTGGTGGATTTGGGCCTTCTCCATACAAAGTGCGGCGCACGCCAAAAGAACGGTGTACCCTCGGTGAGACGAGCCAGGATTTTGGTGCCCGTCAAGTACCTGATTAATCGATCGAACCAAGACGATTGCATCACGTCTTGAGATGGTGCACCCTCTCGAGCATCCCCTCGTTAACCTCCGGGTTATGGCTCTCGCTGATGACGGTGCTGCACGCCGCAGCGGGATCGCCACTGGCATGCAGCATGCCCAAGTAGAACTCGTTGCCCGGGTACGAGTTGCTATCCCAAGCATAGCTCGTGACCAACAGGAGGTCCTGATCGTCGAGTCTGGCCGACGGGGCCCTGCGATTGAAGACGACGTGCAGGCCTTGTTTGGCCGCGGCGTCCGTTACGGCTCGTTGCGTGGCAGCGTCGACGTCAATGTACGCGAACTCGAGCGTGTGGATCGATGAGAGGTCCAGGGCGGCGAGAGAGGTGGTGAAGACTTCGATGTAGAATCTCGGCTGGTCCCTTCCGTAGGCCCAGACGCCCAGACCCAGCCCGACAACGTGGACGTATGCCTTTTGGCACGCCTCGCGGGCGCGCTCGTTGGCTTCGAGGAGCAGCGTCTCGATGGTGATGCGCATGCGAGCCTTGTAGCGGGTCTCAAAGTCCGAGCCGGGAAAGTAAGATGTGATTGGGAAGGCGCCAGGGGCGGGGGAATGGGGTTCGGCGTACTGGCAGTCCATGCGGCCTTCGCGCTCGAAGCGGGCGCCCACGAGACCGATCTGGACGCCCTCATGTTGGATGGTCGAGGGGTCGGCGGGACGGCCGCGGTTGCGGCGGTTGCCGTCGTTGAGATAGTGGGTGTAGCCCGAGACGCCGATGAGGGAAGATATCATCATCTCTTCGTATGTGAGGTAGTCGGACATGCGGATTAAAGTCTCGTGGGGCGTGCCGACCTTGTCCCAGTCCGTGGTGGCGCTCCAGAGGGAGGTGTGGTCACGGAGGAGGGTGCCGTCGTTGTTGCCAAAGAAAACGAGGGGACGCTGCTTGATGAGGCGACTGAGGAAGCGGTTCACGTCCCAGTCTGTTTGGGTGGTGTAGACTTGCTTCTCAATATCGTTGCCGTGTGCATTCTTGTGCTTGAGATAGTCTTGGGCGATTTTGCGAGCGGTAGGATGCACAATGATACGAGTGGAGCCGGTGTATCTCTCGACGTCGGTATTAGAGATGCGACCGGATTCAACGAGACCTGCGAGCGTAGTAGCCTCTGGAATTGGTCTCGGGTGCCGAGAGAAGAATGACTGTGAATTTGCATGGATGGCGGAGGCCGTGGCAGCCTTGACTTTGCTGCCCATGTTGCTGAAGCGACAGCGGTGAGGACAGGAGGATGACGTGAGGAGATCAAAAGTAAGAAGAGCCGAACGTGTGCTATTAATTAAATGAGAAGAAATACCTAGCAGGAGATATAATGTTGTCAATGGGAATAAATGAGAGTGCTTATGAGTCAACGCCGCTCATGCGTACAAGAAGCCGTGCTGGCCTGAGGCAGCAAGTGAGGTTGTCAGGCTGCCACCTCGCAATGATGTTAGTAGGAGCCCGGCATGGTCTCTGAGATTCACAACAATGTGGTACGTATAATATGAATGATGCCGGCAACAGAGTAGATGGATTCTAGTTACAAGCTCGAACTCCTTCTCGGCAGCATCCACCGTCAACCACGTGACCTTTTCGTCTCACAACAGCCACGCGAGGTCGAAGCCCAACGGCCATGGCCCTTTGCCCATTGCCAGCGCGCGTCTCAGGCTCGTACCTCAACCGTTGGGTGGCCAGACACCTGTCCCGCCGTGCTACACATGGTCGACAGCCATTCAGGGACGAAATTCTAAAGGCGAGATTGCGACTACTACCACGGACGGCCATGAGACGGTCGGTCCGAGCTGAAGTGCACTCTCGGCTGCTTCGGAAGCTACGTACAGAGGTGCTGTTATGAGCAGTGGAGAGTGTGAGACATGTTACGAGAAAGAGTCAGAGGGAGGTGGTACTTTGGCGGGCTTCTGGACGTGGGCGTGCAATAGTGCGTGGGGACGTTCAAGACCACGTGGCGTGGCGCAATCACAACTTGGGAAAAAGAGACAGGACGGACATGTCATTCGTCATGGCGGTATATGGTGCGGCGATGGTCTCGGATCACGGAGGAAGTGGAAGGAGGTGGATGTTTGTAGATGTTGACCTCGTGATGAGGGCGTTCAGTTGACAGGTGACGCTGACCAGTGTGCCTGATCTGCAGGGCGATATGGGAATCAGGTTCGTATCACAAGACAGGTGAGGCGATAGGTCGGTGGGAGGATTTCGTTTATTGGCTGGATGAGGCTGTCTTTTTTAATGGGGGGCTTTTTAGGCTTTTGGCAGGAGCAATAATGCCAGGCGAGTTGCGGGCTGGACAAGGGGTGTGTGTTTGCCTCCACCTCCTTCGACAATGATCATCATAGCATCTGCTCTAATGTTGCGATGCTGGCTGCAAATTCGGTGGAGAAAGTGCTAAGCGATGAGCACAGTGACGAAGACTGTACTCTAGCAGTGATGAAGATCGATTCTTGGGAAGATCTTCGAGCGATATCGCGTGCCTTTGGGGGGGGTGGCCTCCTGGCCCATCTTTCGTCAAGTGTGTCGTATAGCGACATGTCACGCTGCGATTAGTAGCAGGGCGAGGTATACAGATTGCAGAGTCATACAGACTGCGGTGGTGATCATAAGAAATTTTCCCGAGCCCGTCCAGAGCACACACCATCGACCTGTCTAAACGAACACAATTTCTCCCACGACTCAGCCTGTGGTCCTGTGGATGGTCACGCTGTCAAGTTTTTGGCCGCCTTCCCTTCCCTCGAGCCCGGGCATCGAACACACACCAGCCAGCCAACCCCTCCTCCTGCTGCCCCGTCGTACAGGATCATCTCTCATCGTCACAGTGTCAATCAAAAGCAGGACAGGACCCCATCCCATCATTGACGACTCCCCGTCATCCGATCCACTCCCAATCACCCTCTTACCACCCTTTGCCAGGCATCCTCCGTCCGGCCAAGCGGCTCAGCGATCATCAGAGGCCTCCGAAACAGATCTGCGGGCCATCTGAAACCGGCGCGCTCACGCTCACACTCACCTCTCGCGCGGGCAAAGACCAAGAGACGGAGCTGCGACAGGGTGCGCAAAATCACGCCCAAGGGCCGCTCAAGCAGAGACAGGGATACGCCGTCCACTTCAATCCACGGCCTATAACTTATCACAGCCCTCAGGCCATCTCCTGTCCGCTCGCACAACTTCACCACCTTCACCAACGTCCTCCCGACTCGCACGCGAACGCGCAACGGCCACTCTGACGTATCCCCAGAGCACGGAACTTTACGCCAAACGTTCGCGCCTCCTGAAAAATCCAGGCCAGCAGATCTTGGACAGCATTCCAACCCAAATCCTTTCAACTCGCACGCCCCTCGCCTTGTCGGTACTCACCAAAATGGTAAGCTAATATCTCCTCAGCCTGCACCACTCTACCTGATCGTCCTCTGTCTTCTGCATCCTCCACCACCTGCGCAGCTCCCACGTTCTATCCCACCAATACCACCACTACCACCGTTGCAATTCCCGTTCCTCTCGCAACCGCACCTTCTGACCTCCGCAAGACCACTACAACTACGAACCGCACCTCCCTCCGCTTCAGCACCTACTCCGGCGCCCCATCCCTCCATCCCTCCATCGCCGCAACCATGGACTCAACCACCTCCCATCCCATCGATTCTGCCCGCAACACCATGACCAAGACCCCCACCGACGCGGATAAGATCGCCCGCTCCGCCTCCAGTGCTTCCTCCGCCGATGCCCGTAGCCAAGAACTCCGGGACTGGGCCGCTTCCTACGAGCGCATGTCCGACCAGAGGCTCGAGAAGCAACGATTCGTGCCCAGCGACAAGAAGGACGACGAGATTTCGACAAATGCCCTGGGTGCAAAGTTGGAAAGGGCACTTGGCCGAAGGATGAGCGGGCAGGATGCTGTCTTCAAGAGGAGGGAGATGACCGAGAAGTCGCCCATTATTGCTTAATAAAGTCGATGGACGGATGAATGGATGGATGGATGGATGGATGGGCTGGGTGAGAGACAGCCAGGTGTCGGTCAACAGATCCGATCTGGAGCGCGGCAAATGGATACCTGTCAATAAACTGGACCGGACGGATGCACGACGCCCTTCAGATGCACATTATACAAAGTACAATTCGACATGCATGAGTGGGAGAAGGATTAACACGTCTTTGGTATTGTGTCGTGTGGGACGACTTTTGGTTGCTGCCATACCCAACTTTGTCTCCCTTCGGGCACGAGCAGGAGGTGGATGATGATGATGCAGCGGTTGTAGTGGATCATGCCTTGTATTATACACCATCGATGACTAGCGAATTGATTTTCTTCTCTATTACCCTCTTGTTTCCTCGTACTGCGCCACACATTGTCTTTTGTTAACTCACCACCAGCAATATCCTCAGTGGATGGCACCGTGTGAGCCGGACAATGGCTCCAGCCCGTGTCAAGCAAGCTTCAAGGTATAGTCACCAAGTATGCGAGTCAGCTCTGATGCGACTGCATCATATATACATTCCAACATGTCCGTGTGACAAGATTAGATTAACACTCCTTTTCCAATTCAGATCACCCCTGTCTCTTCTTACACGATAGCGTCCGTCTCATAATAAGGATCGTCCGGACTGTAGGGAAACTTCCTTATGACCACATCCCCCTTGTACGTCTCCAAATTCTCCGCGACGGGGGTATAATCCAGCACAGCACACTGGGCGTCGCCAGCCTTCTGCCCGAACCTCTCCACCACACTCGCGTTACCACCCCCGTACTCGATCCTGACCTGATTCACCGTCTGCTTCCCCGTGTCCTGATCAAAGTAATTGAGCGGCATGAACTGCACGCCCGAGTGGGCCGTGGTGAAGACCGTGTTGGGGAGATCGCCCGTGTGGGGGACGTGGTGCATGCCCAGGTTCAACCACACGACCAGGTCCTCCTGGTCCAGGCTCTCGCCGTCAAAGTATTTGTTGAAATCGATCGGGGGATCGTACACGTCCTGGCTGTTGTACGGGTGCGCCGACCGCTGCTCGTGGTCGTGTTGCCGCGTGACTTGCACGTCGTAGCCAGCCCAGTTGGCCGCGTTGACCAGGTTCGACGAGTTTTCGACCGTCAGGTGCGCGGTGCCCATCGATGGTAGGATGCGGTATCCCCGCGGCGACCCGTATTTGTTGGGCATGTCGCGATTCACCACAATGAATTCCGTGTCGCCGTTGGCTCCCCAGTTGAGACGGCTGTCGTTTTCCGACGCCACGTATCGTCGCTGGAGTTGCATCGTATTGCGCTTTCGGCCGGGGGACCAGGTGAATTCCCGCGAGACGGGCACTTGTTGCATCAGGAGGAGGGAATTGTCGGTGCCGAGAACGTCAAAGTCGGCTTTGTAATTAAGCACGTGGTCGTGCATGGAGCCCGACAGGGCGTCCTGGATTTGCCAGCCAAAGTCCTCGTTGTTGGCGTAGTAGGTTGATTGAATGTAACCGGAGGCACGCACCTCCATCCCAATGGTGCCATCCTGGCTGAAGGTGTAGCTGAAGGCATAGTCGTAGTTGCCCACTGTCGAAACGGATCGCACGGTGAAGTAGACGTTCTTTCGGACCGATACGTAGCTGCCTGTGCTGTGACGTTGCATGGGGAAGTCGGCGTCGTATTCGAAGAGGCAAATACTGTTCAGGTGGGTGTGCGTGGTTTCAGAGACGTAGAAGGAGCTGTTAAGGTAGGTGGCATAGGATGGACAATCATAGCCCTTGACAAGCTCAAATGCATAGGGACCGAAGCCGTAGTAGGAGTCGAGGTACGAGGTTGCGGACTGGAATGGGTCGTTGGCTGCGTAGTGTGCGAGAGCTTCCTGCAGGCCGAGCTCATACAGGATACGCTGGCCCTTGTACTTGACTGGGATTCGTTAGTGACTCTGCCGGTGCGGTCAAATGTCCTACTTACTATCGTAGAGAGCAATTCCGAGGTCTCGCGTGAAGCCAATATAGAATGAGTAGTCCATCCATTCCACATACTTGCGGGCAACGTCAACCCCGTAGCGAGGGCCTGAAGGGGCGACCATGACAGGTGGTGACTGGTCATCGTACTGAAGCACTGGGCCTTCTTGGTCTGTTCTAGCCCAGTCACCCTCGACGTTCGGGGCTAGTCGTTCGAATCCCGGCGAATAGAACGCCGCCCTGAAGGCGTCGGTAGTTTCGTAGAAAACATCATTGTATAGCCAACCCTGGAACTGCCACTGTGCTGGATCTCGGCCAGTCACGTCCGACTTGAAGTACAGCCCCAACGGCAGCAGCGTCTGGGCATCAAAATCGTCTTCAGGTACGTTCCAGAAAGTGTCCCAGCGCACGATGCGCCCGTCATCTTGCCAAAGAGGGTCGATGCCCCAAATGTCAATCGTGTCATTCTCGCCGCCCGTGAAGGACTTGCCCCAGAGAGCTTGTGTAATGTCGGAGATGTTCGAGGCAATCTTTGTAACCCACTCGGTCCTGATGGTGTCCGCATCGGCATCGAGGTTGCGCACCTGACCGCCAGTCTTGCGGGTAAAGGGGTACTCGAGCGGCTCCCACGTAGTGGTGCCGTTCACAATAGGTAGGGGACCGACTAGGATATCTGAATATGTGGGTTCCGTGCTGGCCCGGTTGCTGAGCAAGACGTGGGCGTAGCGTGTGGGGGCGGTCCCGTTGCCGTCGATGTAAGATAGTACATCAGTCTTGTTAGGAGCTTGTAGCTCGACAAGCAGCCTACGAGGTTAGCAAAGTCAGCGAAAGCTGTTTCCATCCTTGTATTCATATCACCTACACACTGTTGTCCCACTCTCCAGCATCCTCCGTGGCAGTAAGGTTCAGCTCGGGCTGAGCGAAAAGCCAGCTAGCGACTGACGCAGCCTCATCGTCTCTCAGCCCAACCCATACATTGTCAGCCGGTGCTGTGATATGGTTGAAGCCTTCACACGGGTTGTCTGCCGGAGGCGAGATGGTCGAGTTGTCCGCGCGTCGACCTAGATGACCACTTTTAAGAAGAAGCTTCTTCGCTCGCTCTTTCGCGTGATATCTCCATTCGAGCTTGGCGCTAGGGCGGGCAAACGCAGTGGAGAGGGTAGAGAGTAAAAGAAGTGACTCGGACAGTGAAATCTTCATGATGACTTGAAGAGATCGCGGTCTGAGTACCTAACCTGCCCGAGGGATCTTGAAATGGGGTAACATTCGAGAGATTTCGCAGCACTGTCCTACCTGCTTTATACATTCCACCACGTCCGCCATCGGCCGGGCACAAAGCGAGAACACCCTGTGCCTGGTCATAAATTGGATCAACACCCAGACTCAATCGCAATACCAGTCCGTTCCAAGATCCGCCGAATAGCGTATGTGGCTCAACAGGGACGGGTCAAGTTGCCTTGTTGAGCGATGCCGGGAAGTGGCGGTAGAGCCGTAGCATGCTTATCTGAGGGGGTCGGATAGAGGGGGAATAGTGTTGCGAATCCGCGGCGAAATGCTGGAGCTTGTGATGCGTTCTTCTCCACTGTCCTCGGGTTGTGGCGTGTGTTTATCAATGACTCGCTGAGGCTCTGTGTACTGAGTTAGACACATGGTCGTCTCTGGCCTCGAGATTGACCTTCTCTTGACCTACCATCGGAGCCCCTCCGACTCGACTGACTCTTGACCTAGCTTGGCAGGTCAGGGTAGCAGATGGTGGAGGCAGTCTCGTGCATATTACCCAGTTGGTTTATCAACCAGATAGTCACCAATCGACGCTGAAGTACGAACCGGCCCTAGAGTGCGAATACTTCGGACCGATGGGCGACAAACGTTGGGTCCTGGGAGAAGTCGACCAAATTTTGGACCCTTATCGATTCGTAGTGTGTGTGGATCCCCCACCTGACTCACTAAGCCGCTATCTCTTGAACAGGGAGCCGGGCATTGGTAACTACGCCGCCACACGCTGTCCAGACCAATTTAATCCTTGAGGATTGATGATCCGATACTGGCGTTACATGCGAGTACGTAAGGGCGATGGCGACCACTTCGCCGGCGAAAGTTGAGAGAGCATGTCCAACACGTGCAGACAACGTGCCGAACTTCATCCCAATGTTTTAGTGGATGCCTTGATTGTTTTGGACATTGCAAGTTAGATCCTTTTATACGAACGGAGCATCCTTGCGTACGAGGACAGCTTCGTCCTGAACGTGTTCAAAGACTCCCTTCGTGGTCGGCAAGGTCGTCCCTTGGGGAAACCGGGCTATTCACACTAGGACTTCCCATTGAAGCCTCCCCATGGAAGCGTTTTCGAATGGACGAGCATCGCCGTACAGATAGATGTACATACGCGGTCGGAGAGCGCAGAAGCATCTGGTAACAGCTCGCACCTTGTCGGGATGAGCGTCAAGGTAACGCGATTGTGAAGCTTTGACCAAGTGTGCGGCTCTCTGGTGCCAAGGCTGACCCCGGAGCTGATGGAGCTGCTAGAAGATTCGCTCAGAGATGCGTACAAAATTCTTGTAGCCATCCCCTAACCATCACTGCTTTCTCACAACTTCACTCACGAGAATCACGCACTTGCACTTGCTTCTTTCATCTTAGACCCCAATCGCATCAGTAAAATTATACACTGCTGAGACAATACCCACACACCACACCGCAATCATGTCGACGGAAACTTTCGAGTTCCAGGCCGAAATTTCACAGCTCCTCTCCCTCATCATCAACACCGTCTACTCAAACAAGGAGATCTTCCTGCGAGAACTCATCTCCAACGCCTCAGACGCGCTTGACAAGATCCGCTATGAGGCGCTCTCAGATCCCAGCAAACTCGACTCGGGCAAGGACCTCAGAATCGATGTCATCCCTAACAAGGAGGCAAAGACTCTCACCATTCGCGACACTGGTATTGGCATGACCAAGGCCGACCTTGTCAACAACTTGGGCACCATCGCCCGCTCCGGCACCAAGCAGTTCATGGAGGCCCTCACAGCCGGCGCTGACATTTCCATGATTGGTCAATTCGGTGTCGGTTTCTACTCCGCCTACCTCGTCGCCGACCGCGTGACTGTCGTGTCGAAGAACAACGACGATGAGCAGTACATCTGGGAGTCATCCGCTGGTGGCACCTTCACCCTCAAGCACGACACCGAGGGCGAGCAGCTCGGTCGCGGCACCAAGATCATCCTCCATCTCAAGGATGAGCAGACCGACTACCTAAACGAGAGCAAGATCAAGGAGGTTGTGAAGAAGCACTCCGAGTTCATCTCATACCCCATCTACCTCCACGTCCTCAAGGAGACGGAGAAAGAGGTGCCAGACGAGGACGCCGAGGAGTCCAAGGAGGACGAGGGTGACGAGAAGAAGCCCAAAGTCGAAGAGGTAGACGACGAAGACGAGAAGAAGGAGAAAAAGACCAAGAAGGTCAAGGAGAGCAAGATCGAGGAGGAAGAGCTCAACAAGACGAAGCCCATCTGGACTCGCAACCCACAAGACATCACCGCCGAGGAGTACGGCTCCTTCTACAAGACTCTCTCCAATGACTGGGAGGACCACCTTGCGGTCAAGCACTTCTCCGTCGAGGGTCAGCTCGAGTTCCGCGCTATTCTCTTCGTGCCCAAGCGCGCTCCCTTCGACCTTTTCGAGACGAAAAAGACCAAGAACAACATCAAGCTGTACGTCCGTCGTGTCTTCATTACCGATGATGCGACCGACCTCGTACCCGAATGGCTCAGCTTTGTCAAGGGTGTTGTCGACTCGGAGGATCTCCCGCTCAACTTGTCCCGTGAGACTCTCCAGCAGAACAAGATCATGAAGGTCATCCGCAAGAACATCGTCAAGAAGTCTCTGGAGCTCTTCAACGAGATTGCCGAGGACCGCGAGAACTTTGACAAGTTCTACACCGCCTTCAGCAAGAACATCAAGCTCGGCATCCACGAGGACTCCCAGAACCGCCAACAGCTCGCTAAGCTCCTCCGCTACAACTCGACCAAGTCCGGCGAGGAGACTACGTCGCTCACCGACTACATCACTCGCATGCCTGAGCACCAGAAGAACGTCTACTACATCACCGGCGAGTCCATCAAGGCCGTCACCAAGTCACCCTTCCTCGATGCGCTCAAGGCCAAGAACTTCGAGGTTCTCTTCCTCGTTGACCCTATTGACGAGTACGCTTGCACTCAGCTCAAGGAGTTCGACGGCAAGAAGCTCGTCGACATCACCAAGGACTTCGAGCTCGAGGAGACGGAGGAGGAGAAGAAGGCTCGCGAAGAGGAGGAGAAGGAGTTTGAGAGCCTTGCCAAGTCACTCAAGAACGTTCTCGGCGACAAGGTGGAGAAGGTCGTCGTCTCGCACAAGCTCGTCGGCTCCCCTTGCGCCATCCGCACCGGTGCTTTTGGCTGGAGCGCCAACATGGAGCGCATTATGAAGGCGCAGGCTCTCCGCGATACTAGCATGTCGTCCTACATGTCCAGCAAGAAGACGTTCGAGATCTCACCCAAGAGCCCGATCATCAAAGAGCTCAAGAAGAAGGTTGAGACTGATGGCGAGGGCGACCGTACCGTGAAGAGCATCACCCAGCTCCTGTACGAGACCTCGCTGCTCGTCTCTGGCTTCACCATTGAGGAGCCTGCTCAGTACGCCGAGCGTATCCACAAGCTCGTCTCCCTGGGCTTGAACGTTGACGAGGACACCGAGACCACCGAGGAGACCGCCGCTGCCGAAGCTGCTCCGGCCACTGAGGCCACCGGTGAGAGCGCTATGGAAGAGGTTGACTAGATGGGTTCGCGGGGTAACAAGATATCATGGTTCAGTGCTTTCTAGTAAAGCATACACACGGGTTTCAGTCGTACGAGCATGGGGTTAGCATGAAGCATCTTTTACACCCAAGGAGACGCTGCTGCTATCTGTACTTTTAGTCCTTACCGGTTGGTCCACTGCGACACCCAATCGTATGGTAGATAGACGAGTCGACAAAAGCTAGTCAAACTTTGTATGCCCTTTACCATTGCCACACTCCCTTTACGTGTCCCCCACCATTGCCACGCTCCCTTTCACATGTCCTTCACCAACGTCGGTCCCCCAGCCGCGGTTTGTTTGTCGCAGTAGTGGCAGGTGGTCCGGCGTGCTTAGTTAGCCGAAAGCGTCTTGATACAAACACGCCAATACGCAAGATGCTTAAAAACACGTTTGAACCCTCGACGGGACGGGCGATCAATAGCCGGTACAATCGACAGCCGGTGCACATGAGGGCAGGCAGATGAGTCACGGCAGATGCATCTTCAGTGAGCAGTGAGGCTGTTGGTGCTCTATAAAAATTGGCGTGCGATTGGCTGGTCCAACGAAACAAAAGCAAACGGCGACTTTCGGCTTCCACTCCCTCATCCCGCCCTCAGTTTCTCCATTCCCCCTTGGTGCATGGAATTTCAGCCATACTGGACCCTGGTCTAGATTGCCATGTGGCCGCGCTCTAACCCTGCAAGCCGGTCAAGACCAAAAGACCCAACGATACAGTACACGACCAGCATGATAACCCACTTCATGCATGGACGCCAAGTAGCCGCATGGGATTAACTCCGAACATACATTCCGCCGCCGTTGCCCCTAAACGAAACTACTGCGGTCTCGCCGACGTCGGTTTATTGTTGTCATGCGATTTCCCATCATTTTCATGTCTGCCCTTTGATCGCATAGACATTCGCGCGGCAATGACCCGTGTGAAGCCAGGCGAGAGGAAGCGGTCCTACAATCCAAAGGTCAAGACCGGATGTGCGCTTTGCAAGTGAGTACAACCGCCGTGTGCAAGATGCAGAGCGAGACCGCGAGACTGACAAATTCGGCAGGCGTGAGTCTATAGCACAGAGTGGGATCGGCAGAAGATCTTGCTAACAGACCACAAGTTCGCAGGCTCAAATGCGATGAGGCCAAACCCTCATGCCTCAGATGTCTGTTGCGCTCGAGCGATATGCACCGACGAGTGGTACTGACAGTGACCAGGCGTGCGCACCGGCAGAGTGTGTCCTGGGTACGACACTGAGCCCTCGACACCGACTTCGACAGCTTTGGCAACAACGACGACGACTACTACGAGATCCCTAACGCCACCAGTGTCCTCCTCGCCTTGGAACTCGAGTGAAGAATGGCGGGCCTTCCAATTCTTCCGCGAGTGCTCGGCCCATCAATTCCAATCGTTCTGGCCGGAAGACCTCTGGTCCGATACAATTTCTCGTCTAGCCCAGCATGAGAAAGGTATCCGCCACGCGATCCTAGCGCTCGCTGGGTTCCACGAGCGATACGAGAAACGAGATGACGTGGCCTTGCCTCCAGATGTTCTGACGGCCAAGAACGACTTCGCATTGACGCAGTACAACAATGCCATCACCAACTTCCTGGCTCCGCGGAAAGATGGCCCCGTCGACATTGAGATTTACCTGCTCAGCTGTGTCATCTTCACAGCCATTGAGGTTCGTGTGAACATTGACCGCGATATCTCGCAGGCGGCTGACCCCTCCTAGTCACTGCGAGGCAATGCCGCTTCGGCGATACACCTCGTCCGACAAGGCGTGAAAATGCTCAAGGAAGCACAGGCCAAGCGCCAGGCAGCCGACTCGAAGAAGACATCGAACTATTCGATATCCCTCGAATCGCTCGAGATCGTCTTCTTACGATGGGAAGTACAGATCCAGGAGGTTCGGCTCTAATGACCCCCTGGACGGACCTTCATTTGCTAATTCGTTGGACAGCTGATGAGTGATCTGTTCGGCGACGGGACGAACGAATACAGCTACCAGCTCAAGAATGCAGATGACGAGCTCCCCAAGACGTTCCCCGCAGATGCCCCACCACACAAGAGACTTTATTTTAGGGATGTTCGAGAGGCTCGGGATGTCCAAGATCGATATTGGCATGGCCTCATCAGCCACCTGAACCAGCTCGATATGCGAGACGACCCCAAAGTCGAGGAAGACCGCGCCGCCATTTTAGGGACCTACTTCCAGATCTCAAAAGCACTGGACGATGCCTTTCAAGATCTGCAAGATCGATGTTCAACTTCCTTCATGTTGCCTTCCGAGGTCCGAGGGTTTCAAGTGCTGAAGCTCTGGCGCCTCGTCTTCCAGGCCAGTCTTGCCGGTCAAGAGGCATCATCCGCAGACGATACAGATGCGCAGCAGAGGGAAGACTTGGAGAGACAGGACGTCTTGTTTGAGGAGGTCGTTGATCTCGCCGAATCACTCCTCGTGAGCGCATCCAAGTCAGCACACGACATGGTTCATGCACCGCCAGCGATCCTACCCAACTCGCGCTTCCTGTCGATGCAACCTGATGCTTGTGATTCGCCATCGGAGACAGATCGGGTGAGGGACAGTCCGCTGGACGTGCGGCATGATTCGCTCGGCTCTTCAATGTCAAAGATCCCGTCTTCCGATGGTGCTTTGACCCCTCGAAGCTCCCGATCCTCCACAAATGACCGCTCTTGTCCAAGAGGTATCTCATCCGGAGAGCTTCAACCAACCTTTGCGCCTGACATCTCCATCCTCCCGACGCTCTTTGGCTCCTTCCTGCGCAGTCAACGGCCGGCTCTTCGACGTCGCATAATCAATCTGCTTCGGAATTGTCGAAGACAGGAAGGTCTGTGGGATAGTCGACTGTTTGCTCGTATTTGCGAACGCATCCTAGAATTGGAGGCAGAGGCTGCTGCGAAGGAAGCTGCCGAGGATGCACGTCGCTTTTCAGACATCACATCATCTGCTCAAGCAACTCCCGACGACATTCCACATATTATGAATGTCGACAGCTACATGGAGATTGGCAGCTCTGGACCCCTCGGAGGTTCTATTCACCACACCCAAGATCGGGACCATAGACCGTTCGACGTAGGTCTCGATCATCATTATGAATCAGGCGAATATGCGTCTTACTTCGGAGACACACAAGGGTACAATGCCACAGACCGGCCTGATTACTCCGGTCCAACGCGAGCATATAGCACGATCGATCATCAATACGACACCTACAGCTCCTCCTCCGCCTCCACCACACCTCAAGAACCCTACTTTCCTTCCATGCAGCTTCCCCCTCACGTCCCTCAACTAGGTGACTCCCTCCCACCCGAGCCATCGCCAAATCTAGAACAGCCCCTTCCGAACCTCCGCGCCCTAGGCTCCTTCAGTCTCAACACTCCTCCCCCATCAGACACTCGTCCGCTCCAACAGGCCGCCAGCACCAACTCCGCACCACCCCTAGCCCAACCTCTTCCCCACCGACCACCTCTCCTCCGCACACTAAAGAAACGCCCCTCGCAAGGCACCACGCTCCGCATTTCCTCGCCCCCTCGCGGCGAAGAGGGACCCCCAACTCCGCCCTTGGACATTACGGCCGATATTAAGAGGCTAGACGCGGAGAAGCAGGGCAAGGGCAAGGGACGGTTCGGGAGGAAGGAAGGGGGCAGGAAGGTCACGGGTGTCAAGATCGGGTTGGCGAGCGAGGGGCGTGGGGTGGAGAGATTGAGGGTTGGATTCATTTTTGATGGGGGGAGGGGAGTTAAGGAGGAGGAGGTTAGGATCTGAGGGGACAGTCATGGCAGGAAGTTGGGGTCTGATGCGATA
>NKHZ01000054.1:0-89501 GCA_002895985.1 Sphaceloma murrayae
CGAAGGGGTTAGCGAGAGGTCCCGTTGCATGGAGATTGCGGGTAAGGATATCTCTGTTAGGGGAGGGGGAACTACGTTCTCGTTTAGAGAAGTAGGGAGACCTTTCCTGACCGTAGGGCGGTTCTTAGACCTATATCCTACCTTAGCTCTTGTAGGATGTTTGCTGTCTTATAGACTTTCCTCTCCGAGGGTAGAGGGTTAAAGTAATAGGTTTACCTTCACGATCCTAAGGTTATCCCGTCCGATAGATGCAGTTTGCGAAACTTAGCCTTCTACGTAGGTTGGTCGACTAAGAGCAATCCTCCTAAAGGGCTTCTAGGGGATATACTAAACGGTTGATATGATGGCCTCGGAGGAAATCAACGATAGGAGAGGTTAGGCTTCTGCCTAGCAGTCGGTTGCATTCCGGCCTAAGACCCTTAGCCGGGGGTTAGTCTTGCCTTCACGATGTACGGTTGTTAGGATCGCCGCTATGTACAGGCTATATAGCAACCCAACAATGTTAAACCCCTAACCCTTAGCCGGGGGTCAGTCTTGCCTTCACGATGTACGGTCGTTGGGATCGCCGCTATATACAGGCTATATAGCAACCCAACAATGTTAAACCCCTAACCCTTAGCCGGGGGTCAGTCTTGCCTTCACGATGTACGGTCGTTGGGATCGCCGCTATGTACGGGCTATATAGCAACCCAACAATGTTAAACCCCTAACCCTACGCATTGGACTCGTATCCGTCCGGCAAGTACATCGGAAGTCATGGCAAGTAGGGTCTAGACCAGTAGCGATCAATACTAATAGATCCAGTTCATTCGACCGAAACACGGAACGCTCTAGGTATAAGTATATCATCACACCTGTTTAGCCAAAATATCGAATTGAAAGCTGACATCGCGCAGTCGTCAAGGCAGATGTTCCGAATTACCAAATCTTCGTTAGCGAAGCTAGCTATAGTCGATCCTTTCATATGGCCCGTGATCAGTGTTGGGGCCTAATGAGACATCTGGCGGGGAAGTACTGTAATCCTTTCTAACAAAAGTTTAATCCCCGCTCGGACATTTCCTCGCAAGCGCACCTAAGCTCCTTCTCACTTTTGCTTCCAACTATGCGCATGCTGGCACAACTGCTACAGCGCGTCCACGGCCAGCGTGCCCATTTCGCTCATACAATTCGGTGTCGCAAGCATACCACATCATCGTCGGAACAGCACGCGTCGTCGCACAATAAGCCATGCGCGCCGAAGATCGACTCTGACGACTTCTAGTAACACTGTTACCTTCCCCTACCCTCATCGCCAACCCTCAAATTTCCGAATCTCCTTTACCGACACGCGCATCACCTGTAACATCATCGTCTACCGACTTGAGCAGAGAAGCCATGGCAAAGCTGGTCACGGACGAGACCAAAGAGGAGGACAGTTGGGAGTTAGCCAAATTGGCGTATGCGTCGTATACGGAAGTCGTTAGCGAGGACCACCGCGAGTTTCGCCTGAACGAGACCTGGTCCAAGGCATTGACTGGGGATGCCGTCGATCTCCTGGTCCAGGTACACAAAGAATACAAGGCAGCGCTTACTCCGGATGATCGCACGGCCATCCGAGAACGCTACGCAAATAATGTGCTGTCGCTGTCGGAGAATGTCGACTTCCTGACAACGATCCTGAAGCGCGCTATTGGCGACTCGGACGATCCCCCAAAAGGCGCTATCGAAGCAGGATCTGCATGGCATTCGATGCTGAACCAGGTCCGAGGCAAGCGCCAGGTTTCTAGCACGAACAAGAAGAAATACGCCAATCGCAAGATCACAGCTTTCCTTGCAATCGCAGACAACTGGTCCCTCGAGTTCCTGGTCCACTATCATCTTGATTCCCGCATTCACACATATCTCGAGAGGCTCTCCAGGATGTCAAGGAAGGTTGCTCTCGCACAGGCCATTCGAATGTTCAACCGGACCCTGTGGCTAAATCGTCAGGACTGGGTCAATCTCGAGAAATCTGACAATTTCTTTGACAATCTGACCATGCCCATGCTGCTCCGCTGTTTTGCCATGCTCCAAGGTAAGGGAGTCTTCGCCACCGACTATCAATACTTCGACTCGCCCATTCTCGAAGAGGAAATTCAACGCCATGGCATCCACAGAGACGTTTTCGGCCTTCTGCGGCTTACTCCCTTTTTGCAGGGCCAGGTTCAATACTCGCCGACAGAAGAGGCACTTAGGCTGAAGCTCGTGCCAGGTTATGTCGAGCAGCCCGGTGAAGCGGTCAAACCGTTCCAATCGTTCAGTCAGAGACAGCAGGAGCATACCCAACCAGAAGTTCCTGTCAACGAACACGATGTGTTAGACGTGGTGAAAATACTGTCCGGCATGCACGCCTCCCCCGAAAAGGCAGAGACCGCCCCATTTCGACCGTCTCAGGTCCAACGCGAGGCGCTCGAACGCATACAACGCATGCAACAGCAGTCCTCAGATTCAGGGTCATTGGATCAGGGAGAAGGGGAAACCGACAGTAAAGTGAACTCGGAGAGCCAGAGTATCCAAGGAAGCGTGGAAACCGGGGATGCAGACGCACAGACGGATGACTCGAGGCATACCAAAACGGTAAACCAGGAGAACGGAGAAGCTGAGGTCGAGGAAGATGCAGATGGTGAGGAAGCGGAAAGCACGCAGGAAAGCACAGAAGATGACCAAAGCACGCTGTCGACCGAGAAGGCGGACGAGGCGGACCAGTCAGCAACGCATGGCCAGACCGGGCGCAAACCAGGCGGCCGGATCTCGCAGATAGCATCCTCGTCCAAGAGTCAACCAGCGTCTGCAAAGTCCGCAGCACCAACCGGGAAGTCTCTCGTCTCGCAAGGTCAACCCAGAACAACGACTACAGCGGCGTCGAGGTCCAAGGGCGCCGCCTCAAAGCCGGTCCCCGTAAGATCGACTAGCAGACTGAAACCCCTTATGCCGCCGCCGCCGCCGGTCATGGAGAAGCAGAACATCACCTTTGTCTGGGAACACGGGGGCGAGAAGCCGTCCGACTCGATTCGCTACGCCGCCCAGAAATTTATGGTAGTGGTGCGTGCCGAGGCGAAGAAGTGGGTGGAGGACTATCATGTTGAGATCAAGTGCGTGAAGAGACGGAAGTTAGGGTAGTGGATGAGAGGCTGATGCTTGGCCTACGTGTGCGCTTTGGATGACACCCTCCTGGTCCTCAGTAGTGCGAGAGGTGATCACAAAGACTATGAAGAATCTATAGATGGATGAGCTGATGATCATGATGTCCTTTTCGAGCCCTCTCGTGCTTGCGAGCATGCTCACGTCAACGTAATGTGTGCCCGCAGACCACACGAGCTTCGGTATGCCTCCAATACGTTGCTCTCTGACCAAGGATCAACGCTCTAGAACGGGCAGGCGCTGTAATAAGTGCCAAGATGGACGATAAACATGCAAGTGGCCTTGGCAGCCTCATTTGCAGATCTACTCGGCGGTCCAAACCTTATACACACTGCTGCCCGTAATACAAGCGCTTGTAGAGATGGAAACAGAAACACACGAGCGAGAGAGTGCTATTGTGAGGTGACAACCAAAGTGCAGTGACCGCGGCGGCGGCGTTGCTCAGTCGTGGCCCGAGAGCGTGGGAAACCCGAACATGTATTGTCAAGGCAATGGGCCTTGTAATCAGATTCTAGGCTAAACCATGGTCGATGTAGCGCCCACGGATGATTGCATGTCGCATTTTTGTCTCCTAGCTGATGTTGATGGGTGTCCGCGTTCCGTCGGCGGGCCATGTCAGGGGGATAGTGCTACTGCATCCTGAGAACAGGCACTGCCATCCGCCAATGCCGTCAATCTGCTACGTGGTCCACGAGAGCGCCACGACGAACCTCGGGGACAACAAACCGGAGAAGTAGGTACTAATGACCTCTATTATGGAATCGGAGACTGAAATGGAGCACAACAATGATACATTCGAAGAAGCGAAGACAGTAATGGATATGTCGCGTGGCTGAAGAGATGGAATGACTCGACCCAATCCAAGAACGCCCGAAAGGTCTGGATGGAGACTGTACTTACGGTGACATCCGCGATGACACCCATTGGCGGACAGTAGAAGAGGAGGTTGTGTTCACGCGATTGATCAAGCCTGATTGGATCAAGGAGTTAGTGGCGCTTATGGCGACTGCGTTGGTACTCAAAGGCGCCCATCCAAGTGGGACGTTCAGAACTTACCCGAATGTCACCGAGCTGTCTTATATGGAAGGTAGCAGAAGCTGTTGGCGTCACAATGGTGCGTGTGTTCAGGAACATGTCAACGATGTCCCTCGCCATCTCATCCGGAAGAAGAGAATCCAAAGAAGGTGTAGCACTTTTTGCCGATCCTGCCGCCGCCCATTGAGGACCAAATTCTTCGTCAAGGACGACCATCATTGTCGCACGCCTCCAAAATCTTGCAGGAAGCGAAGCAGACTCGGAATATGTCAGAAAATTATTTGGACCTGAAATTGCGAGAGCGGAAATGGATTTGCCAAGCAGGCCTCCTTCTCGGATGGTTACTCTGATGTCTAGGTCGACAGCGCGTGTTGACAACAACATGACAGGTATTTTGAGGCTCGGATAGATGGCTTGCAAACCAGTCGAGAGAGTCCAAATTGACAGAGGCGCTGTGTGGAACCCAAATCAGAACGCACGTTCCCCTTTAATGAACAGCGATTATGCGACATGTACTTACCGGCTCAGTAACACCTCCCTATTCGTAGCTATTCTTGATCCAGGTCACCTGCCGGAAGTACGAGATTGAGTCCTCAAAGTGAATGTCTGTCAACTCTACTAGTCCTAGCTATACATGCTTGCGCGGGGACTTTGCGTGTTCCTCACACATTGGCTTATATCTGGGTGCTACTGTATGAAAACACTAGCTCGAAAGCCAACTATGCGAGACTAGCTATAACCCCCCATACTTTGCTTTGCACTATACATCTGTCTCTAAACGTCATGTGTATTACTACAAACCTTCTTGTGACGGTACCAATGGGGTTCGTGTCACGTTAGCAGCGTGCCGGAGAATAGCCGTCATTTAGGTGGTTGATATGTGCATTTAGAGACTGATTCCCGATGCAGGAGCATATGATCGCTGGTTGAAAAAGATCGGTATCAGGGTCTTCGATCTGGGCGGTAGTGCGCACCTACAAGGTCGGACATAGGGCAGGTGTTGTGAGCGCCGTGTGAACGAGAGTGGTCTAGTCCGTAGATACGTCTAAGGCTATAGCTTATGATACGGTCCCGGTAGTATTCTCTTGATTCTGTGTCTCTGTGTCGGGAAAAAGATGGTTAGAGTGAGCAAATCAGGCGCTTCATAAGGACGGGGGTGCGATGAAGGACCGGCGAGCGAGGGCGGAAGGTAGGAGCGCGTACATGTAGATGAGGAACGGCCAGGTAAGGTGAATGAGGCAGTGCTGATGGTTGTGATCAGTTCAAAAAGGGACAGTGACGCTGCGAATAACCCCTAGCATGAGCGTACGCTTGTACGCCGATTCGTTTGCTGCAAACGCTGCGCTGATCGGCACTTATCAATTTCGTTTCGAGGACCTGACGCTGGTTGTTGAGGGCTCATGAGCAGCCTAGAATATCGAGGTAAGCCCTCGCATATCCGCTGGCTGGGTAGTACACGAGATTAGTCCTGAGTCAAACCTACAAAGCGGTGATGGAGGGCGAAGATTGCGTGAGGTAGCGCAGCCTGTGCTTGTAGCCTTGTGAAGATCTAGTGAGCCGATTGAGCAACACTGAGCAGTACTGTACTAGAGCGATACCGAAGCTCCGCCTGCTATGGTATCAGTGCGGCACCAAAGCAGCGCCGGAGACATATTGAAGCCATACTCATTAGAAACGCGTTGGAGCAGCACTGAGGTAGTGTTCTCTTGATATCAAAGCTCACATGCCCTCCGCCTGACATCACAACCTCTCACTTCAACGTCGAATACTTGCCGAAGACGCAAGACGCTCGCGAAAGCAAATGCATATTGAGCGAACTACGATCGACCGAAAACCATACTGCTCTCCAAGAAGGTCCCGACGCAGGGCGTGCCAACCCGCCCCCACTGGTAGGTATCAAGATGAGTTAGCCGACTATCTAGGTTGTACGGCCACAAAGTCGACTTTGCCATCTATTTGGGAATTTTGTCAGTATGTACAACCTTAGCGACGGATGAGGTAATTAAATGGAGAATCAGCAGGAGCATATTGGTGGGCGTCAGAGATCCAGCTCGACTCATGTTACGTGCTGTGACGGCGCAAGCCGCATGGTCTTGCATATAGGTACTTATGGCTCGACACTTCGCTATCAAACAAGTTGCTCGCAACTATAGGTCATTCCAATATAGCTTTCAGGCCAGCCAGTATCTTCTCCATCATCTACCTCTGCGAAAGCCGCCCTCCCAGCCTCTGTGGGGACAATTTTCCAGCAAGTTCTCAGCCAGCCAGAGCTTTCTCTGCTCCATCCTGAACGTGATAGCTGGAGACATGTCGTGCAGCACGCTTCCAGCCACTTTGACAGCCTGTCCTGATGCCAAAGTGCCCGACAGGATCGGCGCTCTTGACCCACTTCTTCTCACATATCACCGTTGGACTCCGCGGTCAACAGGCAGGAGGCGTCCAAGCGGCCAAATCGATACCACCACAGAATCCAACCTATTGAAATAAGGGACAGATGTCCATCATGCTGGTAAGAGCGGACAATGGGAGGTGTGATCTTGACTTGGAAGATTGTCCATCATGTTCATTGCCAGGCAACCGAATGGAGGGAGGATGGTGATAACAAATGGATTTTGACTTGATGATAGGCAAGAGAAATTCTCTGAACGTCTCGGTATTGCGAAGTCGATCTTATTCGTCAGCTGCCGTACGCCAGCGGAGGCGTCGCATAAGTATCGCTGCCCATTCGGCTATTCGACGGTGTCCTCGCGACGTTCGTGGGGGACTTTTTGGCGTTCATATCTCAGATGCTCATGTGTCTCTGAGTATACGCATCGCCGGCTGGTGAGGTGCCCTGCAGTCGGCGCTACTGGCGTCAACGATGGCTTTGTAAGCGAGACAATGAATTTAGCCGGTCTAATAGGACACAGAGGGTTTGGTAGTCGTTGAATCCTCTGAGAAGAGGCAATGGACCAAAAGAAAGATTTGGTCTCTTTTCTTGGTTGATAGCTCAGGAGCCTGCATCTTGGAAACTGTTCGAGAATACTGCACTGTCGTGTAGTCAGCTTGAATGGTTACAGAGACTGACAACTCTTTCACATATCCGGCGATCCAAATTACTCCGCCCATATGCTTGCCTCAATCGGCGCCCGAGACCTCATCGATGGCTCTGCGAGGGCATATTTGCGATGGAGCCGCACGTTATCTTGGAGACGTCGGGAATCTCACGGAGAATCCAACAACTACTCTACCGCTGCGACAAGATTGTTGAATTTTCGTAGAGGTGCGGCGCCCCGGATGAAGCTGTCAAAGTCGGTGCTGACGGAACACATGACACCTCCTCACCCTTCGTGTATTCCGAGCCGCCTGCTCCGCATGATCCCCCCACGTGCTCAAAGGTCAAGGATCTTAGAAAGGTCACGGAGCTGCCGCTGACCACTTAACAGACTAGCCCGATGTCTCGGTGAAGTGGCTGAGTGCCTACACGCGGAGACGGTTCGTAATTATATTCCTTCGACTTGCAGCACCAGAACCTGCGATTAGAGCGTGGCGGCAGATGACTTCAGGAGTGAGCTGCATGGGACTACATACGGTCCACAATGACATCGAGTCGGAGAATCGGGACGGTGGCGGAGTTGCTATCGCATGTGCTGCTTCGCCAGGAGTCGGCAAGGCATAACAGAAGGGTAAGAAATGGTCGATTGTGTCGGATAACTTACTATGCGCGGGGACCGTGTTACGGAACGTCGACATTGCTCTACAGAACGACATCTTGAAGACTATCTGTATCCCGACGTCTGCAGCGAAGAGAAGTTGCGAGTCGCAGGTGGCACATAACAGCCATTCGGGCTGTGAGGCACAAAGGGAGATGACAAGCAATTTACGGTGAGATGGGTAGGTAGATGGAATGTTGACGGCTTGAGTGACCGTTCATGGGTGCGACGTCAGGCTGTCAAGTGTACAGAAATGCGAGAAAGCGAGTTCAGAGACAGGGTCGGCGGGACATGTTGAACGGCCTACGGCCAGGCTGCTGTAGTGGCTATGATCAGGCCCGATCCCTGAATCCAAGAAGTTGTGCCGTGACCTTGATGAGTGACTATAGCAGCGGCGTGGAGATGCTATGCCAGCTAGCCTTCTTGTTGTAAAAGTTCGTGCTGCACACTCAGGTTGAACTCCCAGCCGGAGCCGTGAAGGGGTTTTGCGACATCGGGAGCATGGTCATTGCTCATGCGGTAGGTGCGCAATTTGACATTCTACCATGGTCGTGATATGTGTCCCACGGGAATACGTGTTCCTGTTGCTCGACAAGTTGTGCCAAAGTCGGGGCGTTTGCAAGCAGAGCAAAGCCGCGGTATCACTCGGAAGATGCGATGTCGATACTGATTGACATGTCAGCTTCTCGTCGATGGGCAAGATCCATTGTACTCCACCTACCTCAAAGGAACTTCCCGATGATGAACCAGAGGAAAAGTGTCAATCACGCTGGCCCACAAATTTGTCGTTGACATCATCTTTCTGGGCTGCGATGACACGGCGGCGAATAGCGGGACATGTCCGCAGACTAGCAGTTGTCCCCTTCACGACCGATCCGATACGTCAATGCTCCATTCTCATGATCTGCGCTTTGTGAGCTTGCGGGCTCTGCGACTTTTGAATTTGATCTTGTCGGGGGTGTCAAATAGTAGAGATAGATCCGTGTCGTCCAACGTCGGATCGAAGATCTTTTCATCTTGGCCAGGACTCGACAATGTCGGAAGCGTGTTTCTTGGCGGACTTGTTGATTCGTGGGTCAATGGCGCGGGAGCAAGAACAGGCGGTGACCTGTCCAGCTCTTGATCGGAAAGATGACTCTTGGCAGGTGACTCGAGGGCGGTGTCCTCCTGTTGGATGAGCGAGGCATGGGAGGTTACCTGCGTCGTATCTGGGTATAGACCATCGGTGGACTGCATCGTATTTGGAGGTGAGCCATCGTTTGGCTGCGTCGTATCTGGACAGAGAGAATCGGAACTGTCTATCTTCGCGGCCGCAATTGGGGATGGAGTCCGCTCCTGATCTATTTCGTCCAAAATATCCTTGGCCGTAAGATGTGTGAATTTGCGCTTTCGTCTTCGGGGATCGCGACGCACTGAGTCTAGGAGTTCATCCCACGTCATGCGATCAGCAAGTTTTGCAAGGGCCTGCAACGTTTTTTCTGCTGTCGAGGGTCGGGGCATGTCCTTGGGCCACGATTCCGGAAAGCGTTCCCATTCGTCTCCATGACTTTGTAGCTTCTGCCAGTAGCTGAGCTCTTTCTTCACTTGCCGCCTCCTTTTGGCCTTTATCTCCATGATCTCATCTTCCCGATTGAGTGGTAATGCACCTTGCTCGCGAAGGTCCGGTAGCAGATCGTACGAGTCAGCAAGATCGTAGGCCTGGACGATGAGGTTGGTGATCTGCTTCGTCGGCGCTCTTTCGTTCGAGTAGCCCTTGAAGATTGTGGAGAAGATGTCGACGTGACCTAGATTTGCACCACTCGTGTCGGTGATGCGAGACTCAAGAATCTGTAAGGCGTCTGGAGCCTGCTTCCACTGTCCGTATCTGAAGGTGGGATGTCCGGCTGATGACATGGTGAGGGGCGGCACTCAGTAGTACCGCAGTGTTTGTGAATTATTAGAGATGATGAAAACAACCGGAATTAGCGTGGTCTCAGCGTCCCCGCAGCGCGCTTAAACCCGGCTTGTTTCGGACGCTGTCGGCACTATCGGTCAGTTCCGGAGAGTCTCGGTATTTTCGGCTTCGTTCCCTCTGGTCTCCTCTCCTCTGTCCTCACAGCACCAGGACCTGGGTATTACCCAAATAGCCTGCGTCCCTATCAATCGAGATGCAGTACGGTCTCATCTTGGACACGACACGGCTATAGGTGTTCTGCCTCCTCATCATCGCTGCAACCCTCCCAGCTACAGCATACGATTCTGCCTTGTCGAGGCCCCTGGCTTCCACTCCAAACTACGCCAGTCATCTCCATAGACCCACACCAGGAACCAGTGTTCAATCGAGTGCGTGGCTCTCTATTAAATTTTCGATGGGCCGAGGATGACGGCCAACTCGCGACATCCATGGCTGCACCTATGCCGAACGAGGTCGGAAGATATAGAAACAGAATACACTTCGGAGCCTTCATAACAGTAGGTGGCTTTGCCCACAGGCACGTCAGGAACTCCAGGAGTTAAGAAAAAGCCGGCATATACCCAGAATCATTCTCTCTGCCTTTGATATATCTTCTTTGCACCGCGGCTCTTCAATCTTCCCTTCGCCCTGGACAAAGATGAATACCGCTGAATGGTCCCCCACTTCCTGGACCGCGATTGCGGCTTCTTTGTTCAACTTGGACTCGTATCAAGCTGATCGTCGACAGACTGCTTGAGTCCCTTGCCGACAACCTTTTTCCAGAGCCAAGATCTTTCCAGGACATAGACGGACTGGCCGGACAGACAAGAGCTGATGCTCTCGCATGCCTGATACCCGTCACTGGGTTCTCCGCAGGAATTTCATCGCCGCTACGAGTGTGATTAGAGGGAGCGAGAAAAGCGCAAAGACCGCCTTCCTGAGTCGTGGAAGCAGTGAGCAAGTCATCAGACAGTCGAAAGAGCCAGGATATATCTCGGGCGGAGAAGACAGTCTTGATCAGGAGATGCGGTCCTGTCGTCCTGAACCAGACGGGCCTGATCTATGTTCTTGCGCAATTGGCGAGAGCGTACAGGCGTGGCTATCGGTGAGCGTTACCTGCGGCGTGGAGACGTAATGCTGGTGAGTGAGATGGAATGCATGCCCTTGCAACAGCTGGCAGGCGAGCGTCCCCAGGCCATTGACCTCCTGCATCGTTTTCCCAAAGGCTTCCACCATTTCTGATGCACGGCACAGGAGCTCAGTCCCACGCAAGGAGAAGTTGTATCTGGGGCCATACTGCCTGCTTGAATCGAAAACGTGGGTGAAGAGTTGTGACTTTATGTTCATCGTATGTAAGGCGAGGTGTTTGATCATGAACGGCCTCGGTAACATCAACACCCCCAATCTGGCAGTGCAAGCATCATCATACGGGTATGTTTTCTATCTGGTAAAGTATACAGGGGCTACTTCGTAGCTATGTCAGTATCGTTAGCTGACCATGCGGCAAGCATTCAGCCATTGTTGCCCATGTGAACTCATACTCCTTCGGGATGCAGCCGTGTGCGTTGTCCCCCAGCCCCAAGGCAGCGACGTGTCATTTCTGGTCTCAGCTGTACAAATAACCCTGCTCTTGCGCTCGTGTGTCATCAAGCAAAGCTTGCATGTCTTTGGTCTCTCAACTAAGCGCCATCGCAATGCCGAAGGACTCTGGCGGGGCGAGCCCATGCAGGATTTTCCACATGGCGAGGTCTGGCTGGACAACCGGCTTTTTCGCAACGGGGAGGCCGGAAAGTGCATCAATCTTGGTGGTAGTTCTACCAATGATGTCGAGCATATTGAGTTCGTACTTGTCGTACCAATCGTCCAAGATGGAAGGGTATCCCGCACGGTTAGTGGACTCGAAAGGGAACGGGAAGTTGAGGAAGAAGGGCATCTGCTGAGCTTCGATAAGCTGCATCGTCATCATGGCTCTGGTTGCCATCAGGGCAGATAGCGGAGGCTGACGTTTCTGAGCAAAGTCTCGGCGGTGTTGTGACAGAGTACAGGTATTGATGATTCGATGACAGTATCGCCCCACGTATGTATCCCACGGCAGAAGCACGTGTTCAATGCCATACTGCGCACCCGAAGGATCGAAAGCGAACGTCTGGCCAGTCTTGAGCGCGATCTGAGCCACCGGATGACTGCGTTTGGATGCTGAGGCTGGTTGTTCGATGCCGTTGTGCACGTGAATGACTTTCCATGGGATGTTCTTGAGCTCCATGGTGACGACGCTGATATCAGTGGTGACTGTCAACGATTAGCTGACGTCATGTTCAAGGCTAAGTCTACTGACCTGAACGCAGCTCTGTGATCATGGGCACGCTCGTCAGAGCCAAGCGCTCCTCAGATGCCTCATAGCTGAGGATTAGCTCATTCTGCTGAGGGGTACAACCGAAGAACACCTCGTCAGAGATCCTGCGAGTGAGACCAGTGCTCGCCACAGTCGGTACGCGAGCGCTATCAGTCTGTAACTTCACAGTGTTGTTGATGCAGTCAAAGCCGACAACGGGCAGATCGACCATGCTGATGCGGTAGACGGTGATGGCTGCCTCCATGGCTCGACAGAAGCGGTCCAAGGCAAAGCGGCTTCGAGCAGCTTTGCAGTCGCGAGCGTGAGTGGAGGCGTGCTGGATTTGACACTTCTGACTGCAGTATCCGACCTCACATGTGCTCATCATGTCAGAGGTCGGACAGTCAGCGCACATGGTGCAAATGGTGGTTGAGTTTCGACCGCAGAGTGTGCAAGGATCTTCCATCTTTGACGGTGTCGTTGTGAGACGTACAGTGTGTACCGTCCGAGTGTGAGAAGGGTGTCGAAGAATGCGAAGTAAAGTCGAGGTCAGGATTGGAAATCGTATATCCACAAGGGGCACATCTGCCAGATGTAGCAGGACTTTTTCCAACAATACATGACGGCTGCCTACTGCGCCTGCCTTAAGTTTTCATTACAGCATACGGTGAGATCTTACTCGATGCTCATTTAGTTTTTGTATTGTATTGTAAGCAAGATGTCGGCATCAGTCCGTTCGGGGATTGGATACAGCCATCAGGCGCAGGACCAGGAATACCCATGCATTGTTCTATCGGCATCAATTGATACTGCCTCTGAGCACCGAAACGCACACTTGGCGATCTGCTCGCTCTCTTCCTTGGCTACGAGCTGCCGTTGAGCGCTCTATCACCAGTCGGACAAGAAGAGTGGCATTTGGCGTTCCGTGAACGACACTGTCAAAGTCAAGATTGATCTGCAATGCATTATACTGATGATGATTATCGTAGTGAAATCATGTAGCGGAAGATGGCGCAGGCGGTCGAGATGATATCATGTTGTAGTGGCGCCGAATGTGACAGCATGCTGACTAATCCTCTGAAACCCTCCCCAGCGCCTCGCCCTGCCATTTTCACCCAGCTGCTGGCATTAGTGACGCCGTCCACTTCCAGCTCCTGCAATATGCTTGCTGGGTCAACTCGAGTCGTATATCCTCCGATCACGAGTTTGTGCGGCTACAACTCACTGTCTATGGATTGTCCATTATCGCAGGAGGAGCCCTGCCAAGCGCATGCCCTGCCTCTCTTAGTTCATCTGCGTCATTGTTTCGTACGATGTCTGACGCCGGAGCTCTTTAATACCCATCAAAACATCATCGTCGGCATTGATGAAGACCGCCCGATACACCGCCGGCACGCTCGAAGCTTTGTGCCGGATTCTAGGCAAGATCCCGGGGCTGGGGATTACACCCTATAGGGTCTGTTATCGATGATTGCTGTCAGGTCGTAACTTGCCATCAGGTCTTACGTGAAGCACGAAAAACAGTGGTACATGAGGAAGCTGTGCCAGGATGGTGATGAGGCGATGGGTGTTAAGCAGAGGGTCGGACGAGGCCGCGGAGGTGTTGAAGGAGTACAGGTATGAAGGTGGACAAACGGCTGGAGATGACGACGTCAATCGCGCTCTTGGAACATCCTCCCGTGAAAGAAAGCACAGCAGCAGGCTCACCACTGGGTGGTTTATTGGTGGTCACGAGGTGTTGGGTCCCAATAAGCTGAGAAATCAGCACCAATCCAACTCCTCACCTCCAGAGTATCATGAGTAAGAGTCTGGTTCTATTTTGGTTCAACATCTTATCTAGGTGACAGCATCCCTTGCTTGAGTAAGAGCTTGCAAACACTTCTCAACTTTCGCCTCGAGTTCAACCTATCGAACCCTCAATCTTCACTCCGTCATCCCAGCAGCACTCAGTCGGAACGTTTATGAGGTGATACGGTAGCTCGATATCTGTCCTTTCAACATTCTGAGAGACTTGACAGGTCAGTGATTTCACCACCCTTGGAGACCGACAAGTGTGATGTATTCTATCACCTCCTTTTTGCTTCTATCCAACCTGATACTCTCCAAACAACTTTCGCGCATTTCCTGACGTCATCTATCTAGCGATCTCATCATTGTCATCGGATCGACGACATCTGATCGAATTCAGTCGAAGCACTTCTGTAGCTCAAGACCACTAGCTACGTTACCGTCACCGGACTGCGGATACTAGTCCTCTTGGTCAAAAGTCACGACTCTCTTGTTTCCATTATGGAGTCATACTTGTATAATCGAATTGATGCTGTTTCGCAACAGAGATATCTGTTCCGAGCAGCTTCTTTTCGATCCCGAGGTACACACGACACAACAACGATCAACGCTCAGACCCGTGAGGATGAGCATTTCAGCAACATTTTCGAGACCCCCGAGACTTTGCTAGCTCGGGAACAGATTTCTAATCACTTGTCCTGGAAGAGGCACAAGGCCTACGTCGTTTTGACTTCCTGGTCAGCGTCTCTAACGTTTGTCTTAGTCCATGCGTGGATGCAGCAGGGACGAAAGTCACGGAACAACATCGTCTCGTCAGAGAAAGTGAGGATCTATATACTAGATACCCACCTCATGCAAGAAGTCCGTCTTGGCGATCTCCCAAAACATCCACCAAATGGAATCCACAGTGCCCAAAAGTTGATTTCTTGGTTCCAGCCGGACCTCGATCGCTTGGACCTGTACGATATGGAATACATCGTTTCGAACAAGCTCGAATCGACGGGGTCGAGACGTATCTTTAGCTGCGTTACGCTTGAGCAACTGAAACGAAGTGAAATCACGACCCTCATTCCCGAGCTGAAAACGATCGATTGCACGATACACCTAGCGACTGAATATCAGTCGACAAAAGAGAAGCTATTTCGCACGACCTCTTTCCTGAGCCATCGTGACAAAGCTATCGCCCACAACATAGCGTCCCATTTCGACGAACCCTTCAGATTGCCGATCGTATTGTCACTGCTCACCATGCGCCGAAGGTGCGCCGACATGTTGCAGGATGCGGTTTTGTCTGCCGAACTCTACAGACCGCGGATGGACCAGGCCATGTTGAATAGAATCAAGCCGTTGGTTACCGATGCGGCATACCCTGCAACTTGTGGTGACAGCGGTGTGCCTGATAGCGATCAACTGATGATCGCTTGGCGCTTGGTGTGCGGAAGTACCACGGCGCCTGGAAGCAACCCAGTCGCGAATGTGAATCGTGGCTTGGAAACACTTCAAGGTCTGATGTGTTGAAGACTTGCTGTAAGGGTTTGGAACTGATATAAAAGCAGAGAATAAGCTACCATCGTTCTCGACCCGGCCCGATACGGATAGCCGTCTTATCGTCATACAGGGAGAAGGGCAGACAATTACTGCAACAAAGCAGTCAGACGGCCGTTCCGAACACCAGAACCACTTGGAACAACGAGAGGAGAATCCAGGACCAGGACAGATCACTAGTATGACTCCCGAGGAGCCAAGCCAAGTGACTCCAGACAAACACAAAACAGCCGAGTTCAGCCCGATTCTGGTGACTGAACCAGACGGCAAGTGGAAGCTACATGTCCGTTTCTCGCCAGAAGCACTCAGGCAAATGAGATCTGTGGTAGCCGCGGAACAGGAGGCCCTAGAGTTGCGGAGTCGCAGAGCTGCCGAAGAGGCAATCAAGGCTGCGGGCGGCTTGCTTCCAGTCTTTGGTCCAGCGCCACTAGGGCTTCCGACTCTCCCTTTGCACGTTGATCGAGACGTGACGGGCAGAAAGCGCAAAAGGGGTTGATATAGGACTATAGACAGCGATCCCTATGGTCTACAGGGCAGAAGGTATGCTGATCGCGGTTATCTCGAGAACGCATGAGGGGCTCGAAACCAAGAATATCATGGTCGGAGGTGGATGGGGAAGGCGGTGCAAAGGCAGCGTAGCCTTGCTACTACGAATCAATATGCCAGAGAGAGATGAGCCCAGCAATTGCTGAATGATGGAGCTGATGGGGTGCTTCAATACTCGCCCGATTGACGCACGCTGGACACAGACATAAGGAAAAGGGACTTGCCTTCTTCTCGTGTCGCTCCCTAGTTATGCGATAATGACAATCTGAGGATGCATTGAGACGTAAGAGCTGCAGGTGTGATGAGACGTAATTGCTTGACGGAATTCCAGTCTCTCATTTGTGATGAACCCGAGCCCCCAGATTGCTAGATCGAGGACCCCACAAGTACAAATCTGTATCCTAACGTTGACAGCACTATACCATACCGTACACCAGAATTTTGTGCATCAATATGGATGAGACGATACACACGGGGAACCGTTGGCACACGCAGTAAAAGAAGATGCGGAAGCGCGTGCGGAGACTGACTCTGGGATCAGAGTGACACAGCAGCAGGTGTCGCAGCGGCGGGACATGAACTTTACGCTCGTCTTGATACAGCTGCTTCTTCTACCTCGTATTTTCTTCTACGCCCTCTTTATGGATGTCTGGACGCCCGTCCATGTCGCTGCAAAAAGGATTGGTCGGTGTAATACGGCAAAGTCGGGGTTTTCGGTTCATGTCGGCAGTTTCTGGTCGGTCTCAGCAGATCGGCCAGCGCTTCGAGTCAAGTAGACGTCCGTTTGATCATCTTCCATGATGCGCACTCTCGGATCTCAGATGTCTTCCCCGGCGTTTCGAAACGTCTATGCGCATGGCAGGATAACACATGCCCGATCCTCAAGTGCGGTGTTGAGAAATTTGGGGTTCAGCTTCCGGGATTTGGGATTCCGCCGGGACTGCAGCCGCGCAAAATCTCGACTTGAAAAAAAAAAAGAAAACAATATCCTGTTGACGCCTCGCTCAAGTCATCGAGCTCGACCCAAATATTATTTCTCCCCGTGTCCGCTGTCCTGCGATCTCACCGCGGGTTTCTTTACTGGTGTCCTCGATATCTTCAGCCAAGCCAGCCGGGTTTGTTCAGGCGCAGAAATGTCTCGGGGTATACGTGCCTTGAAGTATCTTCTTTGCACTGCGGCTTTGTGCTATACTATACGCTCCGAGACTCCCGGCGCTTGTACCGACCATCCGTTCATTCACAGCGCTCATCATCTCGCAGTATGTGACCAGGCTGAACATGTGGTAGCACTGGAAGGGAGGTGGAACTTCAGGACGAGGTAAAGCCTGTCAACATTCTTGTTTTGAATGGCCATCCAACACAGATACAATTCTGAAATCTTCCATCTTTACTTCTGACACATATTCTCACGCCCAGCTCGAGCAGAGTGTACGACCGAGTCCCTATTTGCCCCGCTTTTTCAAGTCTTTCGCCATGTCAAGCTTGCAAAGCTTAGGCTACGAGTGCGATCGCAGCTTCTCCCTTCAACGTCACAACTATGGCGACCACAGACGGTTCAAGTCATCAGACCTTGGGGGGTTCAAGATCCGCAAGTTACCTGCAACAGTCAAGATGGTGGGCTTGGACAATGGTGCTCCGAAGCTCCCTTTGTCAACAGCGCAAGCCAAGGTTGAACTTGGCTAAGACAAGAACTTGATCCGGTCTTCAATTGTGGCGCAAGAGATGCGAAGACCACTGCAGTACTACAACGACCGACGTGAACGATAAGGGCAACTCGCCGTCCGATACACTCGAACCCCTCTGAGCCAAACGAAACGATTGTTGTGGCGCCTACGACCATCATAGCAAGGCTGGCATCTACCTAAAGCACCAATGGGGACGCTGTCGAAACGCAGCAGATCAGTAGGAAGGGGACTCGTTAACTTCGAGGGTCAAGAACCTGCCGTTTGAGGGATTAGACTTGGCACCGGTCGTTGACGTGTGCTACTAACGACACGAAACGATCATTACCATGAACGCGCAGTCTCCATTCGGCTCGGGAAGTTGAATGCGGTCGCAGTGCACATTCGGGTGATCGTCTTCGTGGGCGTTGTCATAGCTCGCTTTGCCATGACAAGTCAACACTGCAGTGGTCTGGCGTCACAGTATTTTGGCCCGATAGCAAAAGGGTGCAATCATCCAGCCTATCAGAGCAGACGAGGACGAGGAGACGGCATCTCCATGCTGTCTCCATTAGTCACTTCGCTGGTCCAAATATCGCTTCAAGCATCAACATGCACCTCGTCTCGTTCTGACCGTCACACGGCCTGGCTATGGGACGGTGGAGATGGTGTCGTTAGGAGATATCGGGTGTTCCTCCGGACTGGAGAGGCACGGGAACACGTCAAGCGGCGCTGACGGGTCTCTCGGTTGTATGACTGGCTCTTACATCCGCGCAATCCCTGACGCCCCTCAATGCCAGCGGACCAGCGGGTATTTCAGCTGTACCTCCCACGGTGAGGCCGACGATATCGCAATCGAATCCCCAAGATGTCGTGGTAACTCATCGTTGTCGTTAGACTCGTCCGAATCGACGGTTGGTTCGGGTTCTGGCGAGTGCGAAGGTCAAGCTGGTGCCAGCGATGCAACATTAGAATCGTCTCTGCCATGGAGCGATAATTGTCGGATGCAGTGTCAATGATCCGATGTGTGTAAGCGCAAGAAATTGCTGCGACCTCCGTCAACGTCGCTGGGTTGCCGAGGTTCTGCCAGCTCCAGGTGGTCATCCAAGTGCCGAAACTACGGTTGTCATGAGAAACTCAGGCGCAGCTTTCGAAGCTCTCCGGACAAAACCAAGGACCCATCCGATGGAAGAAGAGGCTACTACATCAGCGACCTGCATAGTTCCGGCCATGCCCGAGAGAAGATACCAGTCGTCACAACAATGTCTTGAGGGTGAGCAGGGACTATCTGTGTGCAGCTTGTGCTTGTTACACGTTGACCGGACCGTCGCTCGAGGGTTTCTTCATGGAGTCGTCGATGGCAGCTGGATCAGACAACCCCCGATGTGACCAACATATGCGTACCGCGCGCTCGCAACAACATGCATCACAGTATCGAAGAAGACACGTGAAAACAATCTGCGTGTTGATGTCTTCGGCTCTATACTCAAGTTGTCATCAGACACGAACCCGTGAAGTGTAGCGGCTTCATCTCTACGCCCCCTGCGATCACGGTTCTTACCTTCACAAGAAGGTGTCGTTCGCGCTTCACGTTCTAAGATCATCAAGTCTCGTCCTCGACTGGACATTCGAGTCTCACCTCTCGATCTTTGCACCTCAGTATTCGTGCATAACATTGGGGCGGCCTCTCACAGCGCAAGAACCTCAGTCGTGCGTTAACCTGACACCGCACACACATTCTCGACTTCGCAAGAGTCTCTTTTCTTCTTCATTAGCAGTCACTATCTTCCCTTTTCGACACGAGATAATTTTATACTTTTCTATCACCTCAAGTCTTCCTCAGCTGGATCATTCTCCACAATCGATAGCTAGTGAGCGACACTCATTGATGAGCCTTGGCTCGCTCGGCTTGTTCAACCACCACTTCCTACATCAAATCTCACGAGCTCAGTTTTTACTAAGAGAGTCTTCCCATACTTCTCACTAATCGGCGTGCTTCTGTCGACTCATTCTGCTTTCACTACCAGTGAGCTTTGGCCTGCCCAGACAGACTAGATATCTCTTCTGAGGTGCTAGTAAGCTTACAATCGTATCTCGCCAAAACTTCAAATAATACCGACACCATGATCTCTCCAATCATGCCAAAAGACTCTTCTCAGTCCATACATTCACCGCTTCACGAACCACCTCCAGAAGCCTCATGCAGCGATTCGGGACGCCCTTCGACAGACCAAAGTACAGCTGAGCCTTTGCAATATCCGACGGACTCTTTCACGACTCCAATTAAGAGGGAATTGGACAATGGTGATCCCAATCTGGGGCATGATCTTTGCACCATTCCCAGCACTCTAGAAGAAGGTCCAGCATATCCGAGAGGTGTTGAGCCGAAAGACTGGGACGTGCCTAGTATTCAGGACGGAGTACAACGCCACATCAAGGAGGAGAAAGTGAGTAATCAGAAAGTGATGAGTAACTCTGAGAGCCACGGGACCCAGGAAAATTGGCCGCAAACAGAGGAAGATGACAACAATCTTCTTGATTTGCTTCTTGAGGAGTATCCGGACTGGTACGTGGGCGACAACACTGAGGAACCCCACTACTTAGCAAGTACTCAAGCTCATGCCTCCACTGAGGCCTATGATCTGTCTCACGAGGACGAGCAAGGTGACGATGATGCATCATGTGTGGAGCCTTCAGAAACTGTACTGGATCATCTTGATCCGACAGACACCGACGAGCATCGGCCAAAACGGGCCCGAAAGACACAACGTCGAGCTCCTGATGCTGGCGTATTCAATGAGGATGACCCCACTCTCGGTAATATAGACATCGACATATTCGCTGATGCTGCCGAGATGGAAAACGTACCATCGCAACCTCGCTATGGCGGCACGAATATTAGGGCACAAGCACTCAAAGATCTCACTGAGGGTGCAAAAGGTGTGAAACGAAAGCGCGGCATCCCCAGCGACGCAAAAGTCCTGAACCAGGCCTGCAAAGCCTTTGGTCGCTCTCAGATTGGTCCGGAACCGGGCGGCGGCAATCAATGGTGGGTACGGGGCCTCAAAGTCAAACTAAAACCCCACCAGGTCATCGGTACTGGCTTCATGCTCGCACAGGAACAGCGTGAGACCGAACCTCGTGGCGGAATCCTGGCCGATCAGATGGGTCTCGGTAAGACAGTCATGACCCTAGCTCTGATCAATAACAAGAATCCCCAGAGAGAGCAACCAAGAGGGCCAACTCTGGTGGTCGCGCCAGCTTCGGTAGTACGGCAATGGGCCGACGAGATCCAAAAACACTGCGACACTACGTCGGAACGCTACAAGGTGGGTAAAGTGATGATCTTCAAAGCCTCATCCGAGAAGAATTATCTCTACCCGCCCCTCTATCTTCAAAGTTTTACTATCTTGATCACGACGTACAATGAAGTCGCCAAGAGTTTCCCTGTGGGAAAACCTCCTAAAGAGTTGACCGATGAGATCCAGCGGGAGGAGTGGTCAAAGGATCACTTCGAGAGAAATAAGGGCATTCTGCACTCTATGCAGTTCCATAGAGTTGTGCTGGACGAAGCACATGTTGTTCGAAACCCATGGACTCGCAACTACCTGGCAGTCAGAGCTCTGCAGTCCAAACATTTCTGGAGCTTGACGGGGACACCGTTCATCAATGGACCAGCTGATATATGGGCTTTGTTGAACTTGAGCGGAGTGGGCACCGATCTGACATACGGCGAATTCGCAAGCAAGTACAACAGACGACCGGATCCCGACGATCTAGCACTTTTCAACAAGTGGGTGCGTAAGTGCATGATCCGGCGCACTCATCGCAGTCGGCTTTTTGATGCAAAGCTGATCTCTCTCCCAAAAACGAGCACCCAGCTTCTGAAGGTCAACTTCAACCCTGTGGAACGCAAGATATACGATCTTGTCGAAAGTCGCTTCCGCAAGAATGCCGAAGCTATAGATCAAGAATGCGGCCGAGACCAAAACTTGCTCACAATGGTTCTCCGTCTTCGTCAGTTAACTGCTCATCCTCTCATACTCCAGGATGAGTTACTTAACATGCTAGAACGAGAAGACCTCCAAAACTTGGAACGTGTGGTTATAGCGACGCATAGAAAACATCGTAAGCAGACAACCGCCTTGCTTAAAAGGCTTCGTCAGACGCTCGCCTTAAAGGATCCCAGAGACGTGAACCAGCGGGTGGTAGTTGAAGGGCCTACAGCTGAGCTACTAGATCAAGACTCGCAAGAAAATGCATTCCCGGACATTACGACTGGCCAACGCTATGGCCTTCGACAGAAATATGATGACTTGGTGAGGGCACTCCTGGAGAAGAAGGATCAAGCCGGTATCGAAGCTATTCGACAATGCGTTGATTGCAACAACGTGGCGAGAGAGCCTTATTTCACCTCATGCAAGCACATATACTGCCGAAGATGTATAGAGAATCTACAGAGCGAGGCAGCCGAGGACGGACTTACTAGTGCTGCTTGTCTCGTATGCGATCAGCTATTCAGTTCCGTAGCGCCTTGCGATGATAGCGCTCTACGTCAGGCTCAGGAGAAGACGAAGAAAACCGCCGCGAAGAAGAGCGCCTTGGATGTTGACCTTACAGAGATTCTCGGCGTCGACGGCCAGATCATCCCATCGGCCAAGACCATAGCGGTAAAAGCTCAGATCCTTCAACACCGCGAAGAGGAGCCCGGGGTCAAAATCATCGTCTTCACGCAGTGGCTTTCAATGTTGCGCATCCTGGAGTCGATCTGTAAAATGGAACGCTGGAAGTGCATCTCGTACCATGGGCAGATGAGCGCGGAGGCTCGCAGCGAAGCCATCAAGCGCTTCGGTAACGATGACACCATGGACGTTCTTCTATGCAGCTTTCACGCTGGAGGTGTTGGTCTCAACCTCACTATGGCATCCAGAGTCATCTGCATTGATCATTGGTACGACAAACCTTCCCCCTTCCTCGTATTTCATCACTGACATTCCCTAGGTGGAACAACGGTTTGTCCTTGTGCGGTAAGGTTGACTTTGGTATGTACTGACTGATCGCAGCAATGGAACAGCAAGCATTTAGCAGGTGCTACCGTATGGGCCAGACCAAGGAAACCTCACTCCTGCAGATCTGTGTCAACGATACCATCGACGAGCGCATGGAGGCGATCAAGGGGCGAAAGCAAGGCACCATTGATATGGTGGGAGGCAATGACGGCAAGAGCTCTGGCAAATTTACAAAGGACGACCTGCTCAAATTGCTTGGTGCGCGGAAGAAGAAACGTGTAAAGGAGCCACGGGTGCAGGAAGCCGCGACGGACGATCAGCAAAGCGGAATTGATGATGTGGAAAGTGACGAAGGAGAAGAACATGGGGTTTCGTAGTTTGAGAACCGAAGGGCACTGCGGGTCTGGTATCGACTCGGCGGAATGGATAGCTCTACGACTAGGGCGTGGAAAATGGATGAGCATCTGGGAACACCGACGTAGGGACGGTCTAGGTAGATAACGTATCACAAAATCTTCAGATCGACTGGCGTGCCTCAGGCGCCTTGTTTCCTGACAACTTTCCTCGTCGTGATGCTGAGCAAGTCGGCGCATGCACTGTCGAGTCTTCTGTTACGTTCAGCCGGAACACTGAGAGCCAACGCAGATGATGAGGTATGATATACGACCGATATGATGTGATCAGCCGCGAGAGAATGGAATCGTGACACGATCTTGCAATATATATCGAACCTCCCGGTGATCAGATAGTACAGCCACAGCCGTACTCAAAAGAATCACTGGACGAAGTATAGCGGACCTGAATGAGTATGAGGCGGTCCATGATCCCATACATCTTGACGGCCAGTTCTGACTATTCAGGCCGACAACACTGACTATGAAAGAGACGAGGTGAACACAGAGTTGGGAAGGACACGGTCGCTGCTAGTGCATGACCAAGATGTGACTTGCGGACGAATGTGGCAGCGGTATGTCCCCTCTCTACGGATCGACATATCGCTACAGCTACTGTATCCGAGGTTCGCTATGATCATCCCAGATGCACGAAAGCAAGAAAGGTATCTAACGCACATGTAGTATCTTCTTGCTAAATCAAGCTCACCGGACCATCTTCTGACATGCTGTTCACCATAGAAGAGTCTGATCACGTCTACTGCACGACACTGAGACAGGGCAGGCGAGACAAGAGTCGGGAGTCTGGTAGCTGAGGAAGTCGTTCGAGGTGGCATTGCTTGCATGCCTCGTATCAAAACGAATCTCTAGCAGGCGGACGACGGGACTCGTAGAAGGAGTACCTCAACCTCGGCTCGACGGCAGACCTCCATGACTTCTACATGTTGGGAAAGACACCGCGATACACGGAGAGGTTCAGCCTTGTTGCAAGATCCTCCTCTGCTAGCACGCTACCACCATACTGCATGAGCCGGATATCCTGTCGCCGCTCGCAGACATGTGCTGTGATGGTCCAGGGCTCCAGGTACTGTCGCTTCAAGATTAGGTAAAAGCAAGGCTCTTGAACATGGCCCTAACTAGCTCGATTCGATCAATACTCACTACCCATATCAAGTACTCCGGACACGTTCATAAAGTTGGCAAGGGGAAAACAAATCAACGACGGCCCCGGCCCCGAAGCTCACACGTGACAGTTGGGGAGATTGAAATTCGGGAGATTTGCAACGTGCGATCGAGATCCATCACGAGGCTATATCACAGCAGTTCCACTACGTAACGACACCCAGTGTACGTTCACATTGTCCGGATGACCATGAGGTTACACCGTTTCTCTCCTGCAGCAGCTCCCTTGGTTTTCCACTCTCATCAGGAACGACGACTTGCTCCCCCGGTCTAGCAACTCTCTCTTGCGCCGGTATTTCTCTTGCTATTGAAGTACGAGACGGTCAGTGAGCCTTGCCATTCACTAGCGGACTCGTCCACTAAGCTCGTCCAGCTCGGTTCCTCGGATGATGAGGAGGCAACTCCGGGCCGAAGAAGACAGGTCCTTTCCCTTCGTCCTTGTCCCCCTGCTGTCCGTCTCGCATCGGTCCCCCTTCTTCTCCGTCGCCGCTGTCCGCTTTGGCCCTCTCCATCATTCCGCTCAGCTGGTGGTAAAGGTCTTCGATAGAGAACGGGTTGAGTGTTTCCATGTCGGGAGGATGGACGGGACGTGGCTGCTGCCCGTTTGGAAGAGGGCGATAGGAGGGATGGCCCTTGAAGTAATGGGCCAGGACTTGGCCCACAGTCATGACAGGGCCGACTTGGATTCCCTAGGTGGTGAAAGTCAGTACATGACAGATGACGGACGAAAAGCACAGATTGACCATACCACTTTAGAGAGATCGAGCGTGTCAGAGGCGGTCGTATTAGGGATGGAGCGTTCGTCCGGCATGCTAATTTTGGTGATCAGTGGCTGAATGACGGGAGAAGCTGAGAGGGAGAGATAGATTGAGAGCGTAAGAGAAGAAAAGAATCAGAGAAGAGATGTGCAAGCATGTTATCTGCCAATGGGTCATGCTGACATGGCCCGCAGCAGCCCTAGGACCTCCCGTATGCACGTCGCATGCAGGACGATAATGGACCTTTGTGTGTGATTGGAGTTCGGCTTGCACCAACTAGGATTGTGTCTGTGCTACGGTTTTGAGGATGCCATCCATCGGAGCGTCGTTGATCTTCCATGCCCATACTCTACTGTATCGGCGTCTCGGATGGGCCGCAGCCCTGGGTGAAGGTCATATGATGGCGCGACCAATGTCGGTTGTAGGATGATTGTGTCATCCGGTCGCAATCGTTGCAAGTTGAAATATAGCTCCGCCAATCTCACCGGTGCCGTCTCTCCCTGATACCGAACTGCAAGGTGGGCTAGGTTGATCACGGTATCAAGTGCGACGTAGGAAAAGACAGGACGCACAAGCAATGGATACGATATCACGGGCTGCCAATGTAGGGATGTGGGAGCAGCCGTGACATGCGATCTTGTCTTCCGAAGGAGCATACTGTACACTAGCCACATGGGTCTGCTCTGACCAGCTTGCAGAGAACCACGAAGCGGACAAGAAGTGATGAGTATTTAGACGATGCTTACGCCGTGCAGTACCGATATCCCGATCTGAGCTCCGACTTTTGCATCTGGCACAAAGCGAGACCATGGCGTGGAAGCCGCCGAAGGACCGGCTTGCTCTAGCCCAGAGGTCGTCTCCTACGTTCTGTTGTCCTGGTTTCTGCTGCGGCAGCTCGACCGCTACTGTATGCTTTTGTTCGCCGCGCTGCCGTACCCTCCATTTCCACAGCAGCCGCTGCGACAGTCGGCTATCTCTAGCAGACCGGCCCTGGTCTCATCCACCGAGGCCCGATAGCCAAATGCATCCCGGCATCTTATCTGCCACTCCATGTCATACCCTTGAATATGCATCGACTGCAAGCTCTTGCCGGATTTGCGCGCCGTGCCTGGGCCTGAAGGTGGATTCAACGGGCGGTTGCATTCGGTCGACGGGTGGACACGCTCGATGAAAGCCGACGGACGAAACCATGTCTTGGTAGTCCTCCCATCATGTGGGCAGTCTGCTGCAGTGCGGTTGGGAAGATGGCGATCGAAATCTGGATGGCGGGCGTACGGTGTACGGCGAAGGCGCTATGTGAAAGATTTGATCAGGCATTAGTACAGCTCAGTCACATGGCGAAGAGCGTTCCGGGCGTAGGATTCTGGACAAGCCTCTAAGTTTCGAAAGACGTCGTAGCTTGAGTCACAAGAGAAGGCGACGGAGTGTGCGGCGAGTGCGGCGGGGTTGGCGGTGGTGGAGGAGGAAGAAGAGGAGGAGGAGGAGGAGAGGCAGGCGCGGGGAAGCTGCAGGAACCTCGGCAAACAAGGCACGTGGTGTTTTGGTCTTCTGCATCCTTTTCTCTTCTTGTTGCGAACGTAGCAGCGATTGGTGCGGACGCAGCAGCGATCGGTGCGGACGCAGCAGCAATTGGTCTTTACTCTCACAGACGGCTCTACAGTACGCCTGATCACGATGGAGTGAGTAAGCGCGACCGCGGAGCGAGGAGTCGGGTTATCCATTTTACTGTACAGTACTTCTGTGTCGTCTACGGCGGACATTTCGCTTACGACTAGCACCACAATCGTAACGACTCGTCTAGACAGACGTGCAAACGAGCACGCGTGCAGTATCTTGGACACAGACATGCCAATGCTGGCTTTCTCCGCCTTGCACTCAAGCCCCCTCACCGCACCCATAACGATGACTTGCTCTGGTCTCTCCAGAGATGAGGCCCGCTTGTCTATATAACACTAGTGCTCAAGCCCAATACCCTCCGACAATGGAATCTTCTTGTGCATCTCCGGCCATTCGTCTGCCGTATCGACCAGCCTACGCCGACCCTCCTCGGATTACCTGTAATCACTGGTCAAACCGACCGTGTCTCTCGGATACAAGGTGATATCCCGCAACAGCGACGGGCGGAGCAGCATGTGAGCCACATCAAAGTTACACGCCGAGATCGAGTTGCCAGGATGAGGTATCGTTGTTTGGTCAAGCGAAGTTCTCCCTGGTCACTATCCTAGTCGACATCCTGGTCGACATCCTGGTCGTTTTGTCTGCTCTGAGAGTCTTGGCTCCAAGCTTCCGTTTGTATTGACACACTCCTGCTACTACAACACCAGATCCATCATTGCATGTCGTTTCCACAGTGATCCACAGTCTCAAAAATTGGTCGTTGAACGGGACAGCCATTCTGTAGGAAAATTTGCAGCATTTGGACGGCCACCAGCCAAAAGAGCGAACTTGGCCTGTTCTTCTCCGCCATCCTCTCGTGCGTCCAAGCTCGACCATGTCTGGCGCTGCAGTACTCAGCGTTCAGATTGCTCGTTTGCTTTCTGAGACGATGGTCTTGCTGAGACAGACGACGCTCTCTATTTGGAGAGGTTGGTACGAACAAGGACGAGTTTGCTTTCCTTGACTTTGAACCTCCCATCCTCCACTTTGACGGCATTGTCGGAGAACATCATGGCGACACTCGTGCGAGTCCAACCTGCATCTTTAGCAGGCTCAAGTATCCGCGCCATCTTGCAAAGCAAGCCTCATCGCGCATTCTGCGTCGGAAAGACCTCACGGGGCCAACCATGCCGCAACCGGTTGTCATACGAGCGCATGCGGTTGGTGCGGAACAGCCTCAATCAGCTGCTGGAAGGCATCAGTGATGCCTCTTCCCTGCACGACATCCTCGGCGCCCTTGCGACCAACGCACTCTGTGGCTGTCATGCGGCCATGCCCGGCACCACCTACGATCTGTACCACGCACTGGTGGCTCATCACCAACCCTTTTTCGCAATGGTGAGCAAGGAGGACGGGAAGCATGCTTTGGTGACTGACTCTGCTGTGTAGCTAGAAGAGACCGCGGCTTGTGTTTTCGTCGCCCAGAGGACAGTGTCGCCTGAGGACATCTGCGCGATCTGCTTGGACAACATGACGGGCAAGGAAACGGTCTACTGTCAGAAGACGTGTGGACAGACTTTCCACGAAACATGCATGGAAAAGTGGGAACAAAACTGCGAGAACGAAACGACATGTCCTTACTGGTAAGTGGTAATCCCTTTGCCGCCCCCCTCCTTGGTCACTGATATGCCGCAGTCGGAGGGCATGGTAGTGACCTGAGCAGACCGCCTGGCCCGAGCGATGGGCCTCCTCGCCAGATCATCCAGTCAGACTTACTTTGTAATGCATTTCGGAGCAATACCAAGTTTGTAGCGTTCCGTCAGGGGGTCGAGCGCAATAGGATCCGGTTTTTTGCTTGCAGTCTCGACACACGTTCCGCGTGATGATTTGAGTAGTTGGTACCGCGTGAGACAGAATATCCCCCCTCACTCCCTCTATGATTCTCTTCTGGCATTGACAGCCACCCCCTTCTTTTGAAGCAGCAAGAACGATACATGTTTTGAATTGACCCCTCTGTCCCCAAGTGTCGCGAATCTGGGCGGCGGCTCTCGAGCGCCAATGCTTCATTTGCATCCATGTCCCCCTCCCATGACTTCTACTCCCGTTCATATACTCGCACTCTCATCGACGCTACTGTCACTCCGCCGCGACACGTATACTCGCCGCCGGAAAGAAGATCCCAGAAAATGTCCGAGACACTCCCCGGCTCTCGTTGACAAGACATGGACCTTTCGCTCTCGTGATGCTACCAATGACTAACCCTCGCTCTTGTCAGATATGCTCGGCCTCAGTGTACGTCGTTTGAAAGAATCTATCGCACACCCCGAGGATATTGTCCCGGCGGTTGCTCAAGGCATTCACAAAGATCACCAGCTGAAGCAACGGGGCGGTAGTGATTCAGCCGAAGATGTCAGCTCACCGTAAGCTACGCTCTTTGTCGCCGCTTGCCCCATCAGCTCGAGACTACGATGTACTCTATCACGGCTGGTGCTCCGATCATCGATGTGTCATTGACGGCAAAGGTTCATGACCAGCACAGGGGGATAACGCAGTCGGGAGTATCGAATGCACAGCAAGGTGATCCTCTCCAAGAGTACGATGAGCCGAGATGCACATAGGATATTTTGTAGATCCATGCATACTGCTCAGGGTCTCCAACGACATCGCCGGAAGCATCGGGGCGGTAGAACAGGTCTCCATGACCGGAGACGCCAAGACGTGGTTGTGCCAAAAGGCATCCTGGATTCCCGGAATGTGTGCCCCTGCTGGTCATCTTCCTCGAAAGCTGGCTCTTGAGTTCTATATCCAGTGAAATCTTCACCTCCGCCGTTCTCTACGGTGGTCCGCGCAAGACGTACAATGATCTGACGCACATCCTCGCCCCTTATCATGCGGACGTGATCACCCATTGCAGAAGAAGCTCGGAGCTGTCATCATTGGTCACCAATCCTCTACCTTCTCTTATTCGGAGATTCTGGGGCTAGACGTCGGCCTCTTCGATGGTAAGCCGTCACCATCGTCACAACTAGCGTCATCCGATTCGGATCTCTCCTCCGTCCAGTATCCTTTGAACCCTCCAAATATAGCTTGCTGCCGCTTGGCCCAGCCGTCTTCCTGTCCTTCTCATGTCATCGTATAGCAGCTGCGACTTGCCACGAGAACGGATTCGCACTTGTCCGCTTCGAGTGTCCATCGACCTTCGAGAAAGCGCAATGCTAGATCAAGTCCGCGCAAAAAAGAAGACAAGAGCGTTGAGTAATGGACTGCTGCCTAGCGTTAGTTGTGCTAGTGACTTAGTCGGGGCATGGTAACGGTCAGTAGGTACATCGCTGGCGCGTGGAACAGCGGATGCACAGGTATGACAGGTCTGAGTGTCATGATCCGCTCGTGCTGCGGCAACCTCGACCACACCCTGACTATAGCCAGGAGGTTTGCACTACCGAGGCGCTTACCGGGTGACGACGCGTCTGCGGGCTCACTATTACCCCGATCCGGGCTCGCCATATCTTGCTCCAATGCATTATCCATGTGCAGCATACCCGCTCTTCCATATCGTCTCGTTGACTTCATAGAGTGCCAGGCCGACCATTGCTGTTGATTCGGTCAACATCCTTCATGGTACCAACGCGGATTATATAATCAAAGACCAAGGCGTCGAGCAAAGGACATGGCGCAAGTAATTGGGGAAGTCGTGCTGGTGCTGCATGTTGTCAAGCCGGTTGTCCTCCTGAATTGTTGGCGCCGAGAGTTCCCTAAGTTCGACAAGTCGGGTTTGGGAACAAGTATCCCGTACCTTGCCTTCCCCGGTGACATCGAGTATAATGAGTTGTCCTCGGAAACGATATCCTCATGTTCTGTTTTGCGTGCCTCAGACTGAGTGGAAAATTTGAGGCTGTTGAGAACGATACACGGCAGTCCTTGAGCAATCTCCATGACACAGTGCAGTCGTGATCGCATTTCCTGGACATTGACGGGCGTCCGCCCTCCTCATACCAGGGGCCATATTGACAGTGACGATCTCGTCGGTCCAAAAACTGGATCGTACAGATAGCAACTCTACCGCCTTATGATCTTTGTACGACAGATCCGCCTTTTCAATCAGGTCATCTTTACATCATAGTCGATCGTTCCGGGCGCTGATGTAGGCAGATGTCAACAAGTTGTGAGGGTTCTGCTTTGTACTCGTCAGTCCATGCTGTAGTGATCCGCTCATGTGATGCGGCTACTGCTTATGTGCCCAGCTCTTTCACGTTGCTGGGCGATGTAGGGACTGATTGAGATCCGGATATCTGCGTCGAGGCGAGGAACACAGGAGATATGCTGATGGAGGGGTCTCGGATACTGTCCGTAGCCAGCAAGGTTGCAGATGGACTGCCAATCACTGTACAGTTTCCTCGATGGCGTAGGAGCGAGCGGTAAAGGCCGGTGAAAGTGACGGTGCGACTCGGATGCTGTCCGTAGTATCAGAATCTTTGGAGGTGACCATCGAGGAGGGTGTGTTCAAAGCGACATGCATCCATGCCATGTTGGTGATGCTCAAGGAAGACTGTTGGAGACCTTCGGCCAATATTAACCTTATGACGGAAGTACCCAGGTAGCCTGGATATGTACCAAGAAAGCCAGATTATCTTGTCGTCGATGGCAGCGTGAGACCTATTGATTTCATGGGGACAATACCCCGACCCACGCCGGCCCGATTGGTGGTAGTCATCGAGCTGTCAACGAGTAGCTAAAGACAATCAAGAAATCGTATCCAGGGAACATCCGGCGATAGAGTCTGGAGGGGACAGTATCTGGTGTGACATTGGCATGCATCATGGTGGCCTTGCTTCCGTCTACGTATCTGATACCTCTCGTTTTTCTTGCAGTATTATATCACTTGTAGTCCGTTCGTCCCAACGGCGTCAGTATCGGCGTCACCAGTAGTATCGTTGCCATCGCTGCCATCGTGTCCATCATCATCATCACTATCACTCTCATCTCGCCCCTCTACTGACTCCGACCACGCCTGTGCCTGGCTTCTCTCAGCCGTCTCCTCCGCGTTTAATCGTATAGAGTCCAGCAGTGTATTTCCGTCCTCAAAACTCGGGCAATTACCGATACACTGCACGAATTCTGTCAGTATAGGCTCAAGTAAACCAAACCTTGGGATCTTCTTACACAGGCGAGCGTGTCAATTTGGGCCAACATCTGTGCAATGTACCCTTCGATACTAACGACCGAACCATGTTCTTGAAAGTTCCTCTACGTCGGAATCATACCGTTCCATAGTTCAATAAGGTCTCGACGTACACCTGTGCGAAGCTCGCGGGACTCGCCGGCGGATGTTGGCAGGGGAGTATGGTCCCGAGCGGCTCCATCTTTGGTGCGTTCATCAGTCTTGTCCTCTGCATCGGACGTTGTCGAAACTTCCTCTTTGCTCCAGGACTTGCCGTTCGCGCTGTTGTGACTATGAGTAGTGAGATGCTTCTGGTACTTTGCAAGCTGCTCATACAAGTCCTAATCAAAGAATGTAATAGAAACACGAGGCGACGGACAGTGAGTGAGAATGGTGGCTGAATTTTGATATTTGTTTTCCTGAGAAAAGACGATAGTCGTTGACAGATGGTGGGGAGGGGCAAAGATAAACACAGATAAGCAAGGATGTTTGGTCAAAGGGCAGTATCAGTAAGCACGGGTGAGCCCAGACAAGCGCGGATAAGCACGGACGATTTTCGTGCTACCTTGATCCAGATAATTTGCGAGCAGTCGAGTTCGATGCGACTGCAAGAACTTCTTATCGATTCGAATAAGGGTTTTGTACATCGATTGCACGACATTTCCCCGAAGAAGTCCACATGCTCAGGATTCTTCAAGACGAGATCAGCTCTGCTTCCGATCGCTAAATCGCCGGCGCCCAATTGGAACCCCACGTCGCTATCTTCGGTGCAGCGAAAGAGCACGGAGTCTGGAGTCAAAGCTTGGTGAGAAAAATTGCAGGCGACAAAAAGAGAGAACAACATCATCACGGCAGATGTCCTCAGGACCATGAACAGGAAAGTCAATGGTGGCTACATCGACCCGAAACTGAGACTGCAACGCATCAGAGGCCTCAAAGATTGGACAAACTTCCCTGAAGCCTTTGATCCTGCTCTTCTACCACGTGCCCGAAGTGGTGCACGCTCCGAGTCCACTCGAGATGCGCCCTTCGGTAACGATATCATGATAGCTTACGAGAACATCGCCAGACAATATAAGATGAAGGAAGCCGAGGAGATGATAAGGCTGTCAATGGAAGAGCACCACAGCGCAGTGACGCACAAGCTTCTCAAAGCTGTCGTCGCATCATCGAGACCATTATCAGCTGCCCCCGAAAGCGAGGTCACCGAGCGTGATACTCAAGACGAGGCGCCGCAGATAGGAATCGGAACTGAATCTGGCCACGGACTCTTCAACGCCACGGACGGCAGGAGAACCCCAGTAGTAGCTGCGTCCGCTCCAACAAGTCATGTTCAGGACACCATAGATTCGTCGCTACAAGATCCCGCGAGCGGCTATTCGGATTACGTTCATTGCCATGCGCCTTCCGAGCTACATCATCAGCAAGCGCCGGAAGAGTCCGTACTAATGCACCCCGCCTCCTCTCCCAACAGCTGCCACGAAGACGACGCGCCGCGTACAAGCTCCCCGGCATGCACCTCAATCCGCCAGGGCGCAACCGGCGTAGCTCAGCACACTACCGTCGACCTGCATGAATATGGACAGGAACCTGGCTACGTATCACCGGAAGAAGCGGCAGGAGTAGGTCTAGTCACGGGACGGGCAGATCTCAGGACTTCGACCTCGCCGAATCTGAACAGAATCTCTACCGCGAATCACACTGATAGTCAAACCAATAGTGATGCAGTCGAGGCTGGTCAATCACTTGTATCTCTCGCAGCTGGAAACCCTGTCAGCTCCGATGTCATCTATCTAGGGGAAGTCATCAAGAATACCATCTTCGCTTGCATGCCATCGAATCGACTCCCATCGGAGGCTCTGCTATCGCCGGGAAGACAATGCGCAGTAGACAGTACTCGTACAGATCATTCAGCAATGCGTCCCAATCTTGTCGATTCCGAAGATCTGCAGAGCCAATTGCAATCTGATACTCTGGAAACCGACCTCGAAGTTGTCAGGACGGAGAAAGGTACACCTGTGATGAGAATGGGCCGCTCGTATGTGACTACCGGGTCGGGTGATGCGAAGCGTAGACGGACGACGGCTTCTGTCATGGCCACACCAGAGATCGGAAGAGGTCATGGGATGGTACAATCTAGAAGGCCCACAACGCCAGATAACGAGCAGGCTCCCGTTGAATCCGCAGGATCATTACCACCTACTGTCCAATTCGCACCGCTTACCAATTCACTGGGCGACTTCAAGAACATTGGCGCCTTGTACCACACCTTGAAAGATATCGCACAAGACCTTGAGAGGTTGGAAGAGGACAATCATCTTGCAGACCAGGCGGAAGACCAGAAAAAGCGCATGCAGGAATGCAGAGCGTTGCTTAGCACGCTTGGAAAGAAGAAGGAACGGTATCAGACACTCATCGAGTCAATCCGTTCACTCGACGACGACGACGACGCATATGACGAAGTTGTTGAGTCTCACCGTGTCATTTATCTGGACAAGATCAAAGCTGTCGAGCGCGAAGTAGATAATGTCACAAAGGAGCTCAGCATGCTCTCCACTCAAATCAACATGCGTCAGCAGGAGCGAGAACAAGCGCTGAGAAACGTCCAAACTGGGATGGAGGTTGTTGACAACATTGCTCAGCTTGGACGGCTGGCCACCAATATCCAGGTCAAAGCAAAAGCACACAATATTGGAGCATCAAGAAGAACTTAGCGTAGACTGGTGAGCGAGACTGCGTCGCGGCTGCTGAGGGACACGAGGTTTTGCAGGTGAAGTTTTTGTTGACCTTCGGTTCAGCGATGTGTAGGATATACTCGAGACTAAGAGCCAGACAACGACATGACAACGTGGGCATTCGCGTTCCCTCTTATGTTTCATACTTTGTGCAAGCCTTTATTTGGGGTAAACTCAGTGCACGCTGCTGTGTATCTTCTTCGTGGTGATTGATGTTCTTGAACTGGGCACGAGGAATTCGAGGGAGTAGGGATAAGCGAGCAAGGATAAGCGGGCACGGATAAGCGGACACGGATAAGCGGGCACGGATAATGGTACAGATAAGCAGCTGCAAGCAGGGATGACCAGCCGGAGGTGCTTCGAGCCACAGCTATCAGCCACAAGCCAGGCCGCCACAATCTCGGAGCCACATGCGGCTCCGTCCCCACTCGTCTTCTCCAACGAGCTCCCACGCCCAGTTCTTGCATAACCCAGCACAGACATTGCGTCGTAGCCCTTGACAACATATGAAATGAGTGGCCACCAGCACTCATGGCCTGTCATTTCACGAGGTACGATGCTCGTAGGACTCGACACACATCTCTCTTGCATGGACGATTCGTTGTTCGCTCTCGGCAGCACGCCTTTGTTGCGGCACAGCTCCGCCATGGTACGTGGATTTCTCACGTGGTTGAGACCTTAAGAGATACTGACCAGCTATCATTAGTCGTCCCGCATCCCTGTGCGCACCAAGTCCTTCAGTGGTTGTAGATCGACACCAGCCGCCCATCCCCCACTCACATCAGAGGTGTACTCGATAGAGTTCTTACCTTCGCATGGCTCAGTCGGGGAGCCCGCCGTCACTGATCTTGAGCTTACTCGATTCTCACAGGAGACACCTACTCGTGCGAGATCAGACTCGACCTCCTCTGCTTCTCTTACTATCTTGCGAAGCGCCCGTATCGGAACGCCGGAATTTGCCCTGACATCTGTTTTGCAGCATATGCTTACGGAGATTCAGTACCAGGCGGCGAGGCTCGATAGTCTCCGTTTATCTATACGATCCGATACCACGCGCGAGACGGCGCTCCGCGATGCTGTCCTCCATCTGGACTCGAAGATCGTGGACCTTGAGGCGAGAATATACAAGGCGCAAGATCAGCAAGAGAGACTATGCCGGGGATTGGCCATACTGGAGGGTGCAGTGGGCGAAGCTGATGACTTTCTGGCTGATGCGCCGCCCGCGATCTATCAGGCCAGGGCGACAGTCGACAATCAAAAAGCATTCATCTCTCGAATGCAGCGGGATCTACTCGCGGTCATCGAGGACAGGACTCGCCGCCGGGGAGAGCTTGACCGCCTGCAAGGACACTTGGTGACAGAACGACGGCACATCTCCGAATACACCAATCCCGACTTTGTAAAGCTCTGGCATCGAGTGCAAAGAGAGATGTTTCTGTTGCAATGTCCGTGTTGAGACTCAAGCTCGTTCACATCCTATACCTCCATCACAGCCGCAATCGAGCCAAAAGGTCTTGCATGCGATTGCACCGCCGTTCTCACTGCAACACTAGCCAAGCCACCAACATACTTGGTGAATCGCGAATTTCATGACTGATGAAACTGCATGCAGCGCGGCCTCAAGTACTCATGCGTTTTTCGCGTTCATACCTTCTCGATCTGCAGCGTAGTCAAGGGCAGGGCATCAAAGTAGCCGATTTTCACTTCTTGTGCGCCGGCGCCTGTAGATAATAATGGGTTATCGACGTAAGGCTCGCAAACGGGATTCAGACCGGCGGATCGAATCTGAGCGTGCCAGGCTCTCTAGGTGCTCGGAGACGGTACGTTGAAGGAGGTGATGTGATCCTCCAGTGTCACGAGCAGAGCCCGTGTTCGCAGCACTTCAAGCCAGATCCACGCACGCCGAAGGTGGCCTCTGTGGATCTTGACCGGAACATCCTCCCGGCGTCACACCTACCTCGCCGTCCTCAGCGTTTGACCAATCCCTACGACTCAGGTCAGCAAGAGAGGAGAACCGCATCGCGATTCGAGATCCGTGCTCGATTTCGGTAGTGCAAGAGATGGGAATGAACAAGGCTGAGGGGAAAGAGGGCCAGAATCGAGATAACTATGCAAAGCGGGCGTCGGCGATCAAAGGGAAGGCGAGAGGCGAGTGTAGAATCATGCGACGAATTTCGTGTGAGACAAAGGCTGGCACTTGGGCATGGCAAGCACCGGGAAGGTCGAGGTGCTCAGGGTATGGGAAGGGTAGGTCGTGGCCATCGCAAGACTTATAAGCGATGCTTCAGTGGCTCGACAATATGGAAGTTGTTAATGGAAGAGGGCTGCCTTGTCGCACTTCCGCATGTGTCCAGGTCCTCTGGCAAGTCCTCTCGTCAATCTCGAGCCAGCCTACGCTACATCCATTCAAGACCATTTATCAGCACCGACGGAACGACGGCAAGCCCTCGTCGTACAAAGCTAGCATGCATGATTGTCAGAAGGCCACTTCGCAAGGTCTCCCATTCCCTTGATACCTCTTAGAGGTCCTTCCATAAGCCGTAGCACCGATGTGCTCAAGGAAGGGAGGGCGTACGGCACAAGAGGATTCAGCGATTGGGATTCGGAGTGATCCCAAAGATACCCGGTGTGAGACTTGGAGCATCACGTGCAAACATACTCGGATGATAACAGTGTCGTACAGAGGCAATATCTGATCTCCGTCCGTCTTGACAACTTCTCTTGCATCCTTGGATTGGATCCGCATCCACGTCTTTGCGCAACGGAGCATCTCGCCGCGCGACCTTGTCTAGGAGACTGGCCCCCGTGTCCGTCACTGAGGATGGAGATCGAGTCGCTGCCTCGTTCGCAAGGTCGCTATGAATTCACCGTCTGCTGTTGTGTAGAATGCGATGGAAGAGGTACAAGTTGCACCGGGCGACACCGGCCATGTAGGGCCGTGGGCGTGGTGTACCGCGCATCGGGTCTTCGAGGCGGAGGCGTTGCAACTGGAATATAGTCGATGGCTTGAGGACTCCAGGGGTTCGCTAGTCTTGACGAGAAGAAATGTCTGAGAACAACGGACTAATGTGGATGGACTGTAATCGACGCGGGAACAAATGCGGGGACCCCAATCTGATTCTGTTGGGCTTGGCGCGGGCGGAGCGGGACGGGGAGCTGTGCTCGGCCCGTCACGTTGGCCCAGCAACCAGAATCGTCTGGGCTCTTTCACATCCATGCGCATTCACGTTTGAGCGTTTACACATCCACGACATGCCTGGAAAAGGTCAGGATATTCGGCTGTGGATCGACGACGTCTGCTCAAAAACAAGTGGTCTCTCCGAGGGCAGCGCCAACAGGAGAGCCATCGCGTCTCCACCACCGTCACGAAAGCGCCGACGAGTCGATTCGGTCCACGCTGCTAGCAGTCTACGGTCTCGGCAAAAGAGGATACGGGGGGCGCATGGTGACAGTACCGTAGCGCCGAGCCAAATGGAGGCAGAAGATGCGGCGATGGTCATCAGCATCCCTGGGAACGAGCTTGAAGATCGGGACGACCACGCCACGCCAAGAGCTCGGGATACAAAGGGCTCGAAGAAACGGAATGCAGAAGACGAGACTACTTCACGCTCAAGGAAGTCCCTGAAATCCAGCTCAACAGCTGCATCAGGTGCCAGCAGTCCCGTCAAAGCGAACATACTTCGATCAATACCCGCACCGATTGTATGGGCTGCCCTGGAGTCCAGCCATTTCGACAAGCAAACGGACAAGCTGGTAGACACGATTCAAGAGCATGCAGGCTTGCTTAATCTCGCTTCGACAACCCTCGCCAATCAATTGCGCAAAGCCTATCCAAAGGACGTTCAGCTTCGACATGACATCACCTACAAAGCCAAGTCAGCAAGATCAAAGCTTGGTGACGAGCCCACAACGCGCGAGCTCGGCCGAATCATCAGTGAAGCAAAGGTCTGTCGTGATCGCAAGGACAATGAAACCACATGGAATTCCATGGTCCATGGTCCGCTCTTCTCCTTAGCCACGGATCTATCGAAACACAGGGGACGAGTGTACGCTACCGATGTCACAAGGGCGAGGATCAACCACCAATACATGCCTTTGACACCGTCCAATGTCAACCCTCTCGGTGGCAAAGTCGTCGACTTTGTCCTCTATCTCTCTCCGAGTCCCGCTACCGAGGCAGCATACCGCCATCTGGATTGGGTCCCAAATCACGGCTGCGACTTCAACCATATCAACCATAATCCGACAGCTGAAAGCCCGATCGCCATCAGTGTCGAGACTAAGATCGAAGGCGAGGGCCTTACAGAGGGCTATGCGCAGTTGTCCACCTGGGTCGCCGCCCACTTCAACAAGCTGGAACAACTCACAACGTCCGGATCCAGACCGACCAAACTACCTGTCTTACCTCTGCTCTTTATCCAAGGGCCCAGCTTCTTCTGCTATCTCGCCTCACGCTCCACGTCCGGAGATAAGAGCGTCACCACGATTCATGAAAAGATTGACCTCGGCGATGTGACAACTGCCAGTGGACTGTGCAAGGTCCTCTCTGCTCTGCTAGTACTTATCGATTGGGCCGAAACAATATATCGGCCTTGGTTCGAGAGTTCCATCAAGCATTGGGGCAAGTGAATGAGAATTTCATGCCTGCATGAGATACCCTCCTACCACTTGCTAAATTGTGAGTGCTGTGGATCAAACCGAACTCTTTCAAGAAGCACCGCTGCTCACCGAGCTCGACTTCACATACTGGATCTCACACTGTGAGTGGGATAAACTATCCAACTCACCTAAGTCGGGCGCATCGGATTCAAACCCTGATTAGTCTCGAGCGTGAAATCTGTATCCAGTCTCCGGAGCGGATGCAAGACTACACATAGGACACGGGAAGCTCAACGGATGCACACATATGGAGAGGCAAAATCGGGCCGACTACGAGCTCTCTAAGCTGGTGGTGGCCTCGATGACCGGCGAGTCGGTCGCTGCGCAGTCATCCAGATATCTGCACCACCTACTCCCATCTGGCCACTCTCCGCCTCTCTCGAGGTAACATACACCACTTGCCGGTCAGGCACTCAGGTGTGCGAGTGACTTCGGCAGTGGCTGTAGCTCACGTGCCGTCATGATCGATCCAAATGGGCCCGAAAGAGCGTGTGTTGTGGTCCGGACGACTCGGTGAGAAACATATCTATCACTGGCGTTCCAGCGGCGACGTGAAAGGGAGACCGGGGGTGGTGACTGGCGAGTGGAAGCGCACGCGCAGCAGTCCTGCATCGTGTCTTCGGGCGACACTCCGTATGAACTCGACCGCTCATGATCATTCTTCTGAGGTTTCAGAACTCAAGTTCAACAAGTCCCTATTTATGACCAAACCTTACCCCTTGCCTTTCAGTCATATGCCAAACGCATGATAAGCGCAAAAGTCGCCTTCGATCCGCTGCCATTGTCATTGAAGGTGCCTATCGTAGAAAAGCACGTGCTTGGCGGCATGCTGGTGACCAGCTGAGACAGGGTGTAAACACACGTTGATATACGTCAGCAGAAGCCATGTCCATTATTGACGAGAGCAAGCCCTTCGGTCTGAGCTCAGAGCTGGCAGTTGAGGATGTGATATGAGACAAGCGTCTCTATCATCCTAAACTTGTACGAGCAAGACCCCTCAAGGCGTGCCATCTCTGTCATGGCCAGCGTTCCCCATCGGTGTTTGCCATGCATGCCTCGACGTGGGTGAGGGAGGACCTGCCGCGATATGTCGACATCGCTCTTTAGACTTCGACGGTCGACCTTTGACTGTGAAACTCTATGGCAATATCGGTGGGTTGTCTGAACTGCGCCGAGGGATCGACAGATCATTCGTGGATTCCAGAGACGACCTTCATATTCCCCGTCAAGGAACACGGAAGCTGAGCAGCAAGGGTGGAAGCCACGCGCAGATTAAGCAGAAGGTCTTACACCGAGCAGTGAATGCAAGTTCAGAAACCCCCAGATAGTCATGCCATCTCAAGTCATAGACTACGCACTCCAGCACGAGACAATGCTTCCATTCCCTCCGCTAAGGTACTCTGTCGAACGGCTATTATGGTCGAAAGCGTCCGCCCAATTGGGTGCAGAGTGAGTCAAACTCACCTGGACACGCTCAAGATGCTTCCTGAAGTACGTTCAACTGCTCGCTCCGATTGAGCATCATCCATCAGCTTTATCCTGTGGGCTCCATGGCTCTAGCCTAATATCAGTCGCAGTGCTGTCGAGTGTAAAGTTCGGGGGCAGCCCGGATCTGTGCCGTCGCGTCAGAGATCCTCGCCACACCATCCGCATGAGCCACGAGCATGTCACACCTGCCGAAGCACTTCAAGGCTCTTTGAATATAGTCTTTGGGTCTAACTCGATACTTGTACCTTGGCTTTATTCTCGGTAGCGGGTAGTGAAGGCAGGCAGGAGCACGAATAGAAACTTGGCGCCGAGGCTAGATTGACACTGCAGGTATACCGTTTTCGCCCACGGGACAAGATTGGCCCCTCATCGACAGCATGGAGATTGAAATCGTCTACTTCGCTTTACTCCAGTTTGGCTCGGATGGTCTCGCAACTGCGCTGGTTTGAATAAGCTCTGCCAGCATTTGACGTAAACATGACCGGTGAACCTGAACTCCGATCTTGTGGGCACTCTCTGGGGACCATCCTGAGGACCACAGTTGCGGTAGTGTTATGGTATCAGATCCTGCCAATCTCGTCATCCATCATCTTCCTCCCGGTCACCATCAAGCGTATTGTGATATTCTCTCATCTAGATCAGTTTACCCGACGCCGGAGGGTGCTGAAGTGCATTGATGGATCGTGTGGCCTTTCTCCCAGGTAAGTGCGGAATGCCGGTTCTTGCCTGGAGTTCCACAGACTCAAATTTGACCTCGGTCTTTTCATGACCTCAACTCGCGCGTTCAGGAGATGACGATCGGCAAGGAGGACTGCACGATCTTTGGAGGGTGACTACACAAGTCGTCTATCCAGTCATGCCTGATCATGGCATAGTTTTGTACTCGATCACAGCGACAATGATGTGATGAGCACCTTCCGGATTGGCTGAGTGGTGGAAGTCCCTTCTGTTACCGTCAATCACGTGATGAGAAGTCAAGAGCATGATCGTCATCCAAGATAGAGCATACGGCAGGCTAGAGAGAGGATATGTTGGGCAAGAACGAGACTACGTCAGGCGAGGAGCCCAAGCTCGGTGAAAAAAGAAAGAGCATATGCTAGGTAAGAAAAGGCATACTCGAAGGTGACTCGTCTACCTGCGACAACGGTGGCAGCGTGGAGTGAACGATGCAAGTCGGCAGTCCGCTCCGGAGCTTGTTCCTGTCGTGTCCATCCGGCCGGTTCCTCCTTCGAAGCATCATTGAGCACCACCGGGTCCATTCGCTGCTCTCAGTATCCTGGTCACTGGACAATATTTCTGTTGATACCCCATGATAGTCGCTCCGCCGACGACCTTCTCGCGGCACTCTTGTCGTATCGTCAATCCCGAACTCGTCACGAACATAAGATTCCAACCACAGTCTTCAGCAAATCGGTCTAGGATCAATCCTTACGAACCTAACCATCAGTCAGGGGATCCACGTTTTGGTGCAAAGTACCAGCATCGCACCTACGCCAAAGGAGGCACGCAACCCCTTCGCCTCTGCTGCCGGAGCAAATGCCCCTCGAAGACATCTCGAGCAGTTCACTATGGTCACCGCTACACCTCCCACCGATACCATAGACTCTTCTTCTTCTTCTGTTATCACTGCAGAGCCATGCGGCGGCGTAATCTTTGGAGCTCCCTCCTCCGAATCGCACCTCTCCGGAAAGCCTTCGTTAGAACTGCAGGCCTGGGAGTATGGCCCTCTATATTGGCGGATATGTCTGCGACTGGCTAAAACAAAAGCTTGGAGGAAGTAAGTGAGGTGGTACAAATGAATACCTTGTCCTCTCTCCATGTGTTTTATAGACCCTTAAAGAAAGAGGTTTAGCTTACCATCGCCCCGGAGTACGACGCCGGATATCCTACGGCTCCCGCTGTGTTGTATGCAGATATTCGTCAGTAAGACTGAAGAGCATTTCCCTTAGGCTCGCTTCCAGTATAGTTAGCAAAAGCCGCAGTCTCAACATTCTTGATATAGAGTCAAAACTGACATGGGAGCATCAACTTGGTCAGTCGTGGAAAATTTGGTAGGATGTCTTTCCATCAAATGGCTTTTTCCTTATTGTGCCTGTTCATTTTGTCATGTGAGCAGGAAAGTAGCGGCGAACCTGAGACATTCCAGCAAAATGTCAGCAAAAACGCCGACACTGCCGACATTACCGAGATGACCGAAATTACCGACATGACCGCAATCACCCGATAATATACGCCTTGGGATCTCTCCTACGCCTACTGCTCGTCAACAGGTCTTGTTTAACAACTGTCTGATCTTGCTACTATATGTGTTGTCGGTAGTATTTGGAATTGAGTGGTGCCTGCCTGGCACCGGATGGATTGAGTACGATGATAAGAAAATCGACAAAGCCTACGATTCCACTATTCAAGGTGAAGCTTGTGACTCGGCCTCTCTTCCTACTCTGTGCCTTTTCTGCACGTGCTCTGCTGCACTATCCAGATCATCGCAATGCGATCGCCTCTGACTGATGAGAGAGAGTAATGCATCTTCTCGGCCCGACGCCGTCCCGTCTCCGCTCCAACCCCACCACAGTGTATACCAGCACCAACACCTTGCCGGCATCTCCGACAAAAATATTTCAATTATCGAGACATCTGCTTGAGTTTGTTACGACTTACGTTTACCATTGATACGATACTCTCGTCGCTACCGCTGGCGCCGTCGCCAACGCGCGTAAGATCTCCAATGCCCGCGACCCCAACAAGATCTCTTCCATCATCGGCTGCATGCTCCATCGTCGGACAGTGGATTGTATAGATCATCTGAATGAGGCTCATATCTATCACAAGCAGCATCGGGAGTCTCATGTCACCACTCCTGCCGTCGAAGCTCTTTTCACCTTTGCTGTCAACCAAGTCACTGTCTCGGCCGCTCCACAAGATCATAGCCTGGGTTTGAAGACCGACTGGGGACTACTGCAGAGATTCAAGAGAAGAATCATACATGCATTCTGTGGTTCAGTGGAAAAGCCATGGATTCGGAGTGGACGTGGGCAGGAACAGGGTGCCGCAGGGCTCGACTTCTCAAAAGCCTAGAGAAGATTCGAGATGGTGTTTGACGGGACCAAGACTATCTTCCTTGCTCGAAATGTCTCTAGAGCCTCCGATAGCTGTCTTTGCAGCTGCTGAAATCCATCTAGCTCTGTCAAGTCAGGGGACTTCACGGTATCGATGAGCGACAGTCAGGCAGGACGAGTGACCTATCACAGATGCACGAGCAGCTGCACCCAGCAGTCAATCCTCTTCCAGTACGAGAATACACCAAATAAGCACAGGTGGGGATCTTGGACCTTCGTGACCGTCACTATAAGTAGGTCGGCGTACACAATGACTCGCGAGCCCGAGACAAGGCTTTGGGCGGCCCGATGCCATCATACTGGTGTTCGAGTCTGACTGAGTCTGACTGAAATCAGCTTCAGCTCCCCCGAGATAACCGGTATATGGCTTCCTTCGGCTATATTATGCCATGGGGTCGTCCCTCTCTTACCTGGCACGCTCCCGCAACAGAAGTGCAGCCATGCTAAAGCGACTCGTACCACACTGCTGCCTTTTCCTGCTTCTTCGACCAACTCTTTTGCCAAAGTCGAAACAAGCACACCTCTGGCACGATCGCTGATGTGACAATCGCCTGGTATGCGCCCTTACGACCGATCGAGTCTGTCTTCTTCCTGCCGTCGGTAGATGAGTTTGATAGCGGAAGACTCTCTCTCCGATGAGGAAAGATTGGTGCTCAGTCGATAGAGCAAAGATGAAGATGGAGACAAGGGATGGTCTACGGAGGGCATCTCCGTCTCGGGGGAAGAGCTGCTGGTACCACTGCAGGCCAAGCCGTGTACACGAAGGAAAAGCACGGCTATTCGAGGATGGCGAGGTACATACGGCTGATGTCTTTCGGGGATAAGGACTTGGCTGGCCACAAGGGTTATTAGACTCCGAGGAGATAAAAGCATCCGCGGACAGATCTTTGGATGGGGTGAGCTGGTTGGACGGGAAGACGGAATTGTCGTGCACAACAATGGTTTCATGCAAGCACGCGGACGGGAATTGCTAGGCCATGGCTCGGAGAAAGGGATCCTTTCATTTTTTTTTTCCCATGCCTTGGAGGGACATAAGGTGTTCATGGCGGGATCATTCGACTGATAAAGAGGTCTGCTCGAGCACACTTTTTTTTCTCCCATTCTTTTTCACGTCCAGCAGCATGCAGTATTTTTTCGCACTGTCTGTCCGCTCTTCCTCACCACTCATCATCGCTCGATGAGAGAGAGAGACACTCTACGCCATCCCTCACTCGTCGGCCTCTTTTCTACACAGCGAAAAAAGGGCCGGTTGTAACGCCAACTCCGACTCGAACACGTGCATGCACAGCTTCCTTCATCCACGCCGCACGTCCATGCTGTCGGTCGGGGTACGCCCATACGGCGAGAAAGAGCTTGGAATAACATGGCGCGATCAGCGAGGACCTGGTCATTGGTGAGATGGTCCAACGTTGCGCTGCACCCTCGACCATCGTGCGCCTCAACCGACTTGGGCGCTGCCTCGTCACATGCACGCAGCACGCCGCACGCCGCCCCGCCAAGGCTTGCACAGAATTTTCACCATGGATATTGGAACCACGAGATCGGATTCATCGCATTGTGCGATGTCCCATCCTCAACCGCGTGCGAGTCGTGTCTCCCATGTCGGATATTCGCATCCTGATCCATGCAGGGATACTGACACACAGCACATACGCCCTTTCTGTGCGCCGACAGACTACTGCGGCCGCTGCTTCGTCGGCACACGCCTCGACCAATTGGATGCAACCCGGCTGCTGGGCTAGCACGACAGCGACCGCTCGATGCGCTGTACCGGTATGCATGCACTGCGCGCAAATTGCCTCGATGCATCGAGTCGGCCCGCCGGCATCTCGATCCAGTACCTAGGGTAGGGGGTGATCCACCACCACGACCGGAAGCTCCTGTTCCGATTCATCCATTTTGATCCATCAAAGCATCGCAGTACAGTAGCGCTGTATACAGCGAATCTGCACCTCACACCAATTCAGTAAAGTAAGCCTCGCTGCAGTCTCCTGCATAGTCTGGTCTCTCTCGTCGCTCGACTGCATGTCGGATCAAAAGAGGAGACGACAAGTGATCGCTTACTGACTGCTGGAGACATTCACTCGCCGCGTCTCGTGCAAGGATAAGACAGCATCTCCTGTTTCCCATTTGCGGTGTTTCCAGCTACTCTTCCTCTCTTGTTCAACAATATACGTCGTATTTGCCCGCTTTTTATTCCTTCCTCTTCCATGGTGCTTCGTCGGATCATCTCCATGAATAGCGCTATGCCTAACCAGGGAAATCCGGCAGAGCTGAACCCTGTCGCAGGTACCGAATCCGTCAACACCTACGACTCGAATACGGACTCGAATACGGCCCTTCCCTTCCCGACCCCGCGCGACAGTACCGTCTTGCAAACCCCGGCAACCTCATCGAGTGCCCTTCCCTTTCATACTGCCGGCAGTCTCGACCGTCTCCTCGCTCAGCTTTCCATTCTGGTCCGACCCACCCTGAGCGAATCTCCAGCCTCCGGTTCCCTAGCCTTGGCTCAATCCAGCCCTAACGTTTTGAATGGTACGAGTGTCCCCCTCCCGACCAAGCTAGAGCAAATGTTGCGGGGATACTTCAGAACGACGCCCGAACCCATTTTAGCTAGGGTCGTTATTGTCGAAATCGTTCAGACGTTCAAGCAGCTGTCGTACCTCCTTATTCATTGCGCGGGCTCCAGGTTTGCCTGTTCAGGCGACAGTACCCAGGTCTGCCCAATGGTAGCCAATGCCACGTCCGTCGTGCAGTGGCTGTCAGACAACATCGCTCTCGCACACCCGCTACAATTACGGCAGTCGGAGCCCAGGACGCTGAAAATCTACCTTCATGCGAGGCTACGTGATCTGCTCGTGTACTTGCAGGCGACATATCGTGAGCAGACGGGAATACTCGATTTCGCCCAGCTCGCTGTCCTTGACCGGGACGTCGAAGCTCTCTTGGCGTGCCAGTCCCCTCAGAGGAATCGAGGCCGTCATGGACCTTGATGTTCTTCTTCACTCGGGACACCTTTTCACCCCCATCAGATATAACCAGCTTGCTCCACGAAGTTCATGACAACGAAGACGACTACTCTTATCAGCACTGCAAGGCCACAGACTGGCGGCTCTTTGTCCGCAGCTGGGCGTGGATCTAGTCAAGTCATCCTTGCAGGAAGTCTTCAATGGTCAAAGGGAAAGGAGAAACAGGCGGCATGCAGTCAGCGCTCTAGTGGTAATGAGTAATTTATGAATGTACTCGTGTAGATCCCCCGGGCTCTGGGTGATTGATCTCATCCCGTGGTTCTAATAATACTTGCAGTACGGTGCAGTCCGCTTCAGAACGTGTACTCCCTCTCCCCACATGCCTTCTCATCATCCTTCGCGGAGCTACACACCAAGACGTAGCTGCTATATCATCTCAGAACTATCGAGCGTGGTCCTCTCTCTCCTTACATCATTGCCTGAATGCTCTCCACGTACTATCTCTTTCTGTCTCTTTCTGTCTCTCTCTCTCTCTCTCTCTCTCTCTGTCTCTCTCTCTCTCTCTCTCTCACTCACTCTCATTATCTCGAATGGACCAAGTGAAGATCCAGGATATCGCAGCCCACCAGATTTGCCAGCGGGATCTTCCGGGGAACAGTTCGATGCGGCGCAAAGAGATGGTTGGGAGACTCGGAACGCGAAAAGATAGGAGAGCAAAAGTTGATATCAGAAACGGGAGTGGGGAGCGGATGGAAAGAGACAAACCACATCACGACAGGGATCTGGCTACATCTAGTAGGAAGGAATCAGGAAGAGAAGATCAGATCGTGGGCCTTTACAGCGTGGAGAGTCTGCTAGAGAGAGGAGATACTGATCTACTCATATAGATCGGCCAAAGGCACCGGGGAACCACAGTGGCAAGAGCCAGTCGTGCTGCAACAAAGGAAATTGCGAGATATCCTACTCGTCAAGGAAGCATAGTCAAATCCCGTGAAACACCCGCTGGGTTCCGAGTAAGGTCGCCAGGACTCGATGCAAGAAGCCGCACTGCTCCCGCTTGTGCATACCCAACGGCTGGCTCAGGTATCGTAGCTATGGGGTTACTTACTAAATGTTCCCGAGGGGTACCACTGTAGTGCTTTCTTAGACGTCTTGAAAAGGGGCTTGATGTCACATGGCTGAGCCTGGCAGCGAGCCATGCGTCAGGCTCAACCCTCTGTCATCACCAGGGACTACTGACCGGCTCGCCGATCGGGGGCCCATCTTCGGTCATTGAGACGGGACTCCGCGTCCATCCAAGCCACTGCTAGCGGGTATCCCGCTGCAAGACTGCCATGGCCCCATGACACAGGATGTACCTCGCGCTACCGTCCTCCACTGGACCTGCCTAGCAGCTCGACAGCAATGCTCCTCTACTCTGTTCCCGTTCGTCAGTCGCCTTTGTGGTCCTGTGATCCTGCCTCCCTCCCCCGTGCTCGCCCTTCAGGACATGTCCCATCTCTTCTTTCCTGCCTCCGCTTCTGCCGCCGCCGCCGACTGATCCTCGGAACCCCCGACCAGATTTCCCTTGGACTCGACCTGGCACGTCCCACTCTTGTAGCTATCCATAGGCTAGTGCTCTCCGCGGCCTATATCCAAGGCGTTCGCCCTGCCCGCCGCCAGCGCTGGCGCCGAGCGAGACGGTACGGACGATAGAGTCTTTGTCTACTGCAGGACGAGGCGGTCTATGAGTTGAGCTGTACTCGGCCGGCTCGACAATGATGGCGTCGGGACTGCGGTATCCAGTGCAGATGTTGCATGTAGCGAGCGATGGGGATGGTTGAGTCGATCTTTCTCAGCGCCGTTGTCCTCTATCGAGAAGCGTCTGGTGTGCATGGTAGTGCTTTGAGCGAGTTGGAAGGCGCCTATTAGACCGTACAGCCTTATACTACTTTGGCTCCTGTCGATGCTGTGGAGGAAGTGGGCATATGACTGCTGCTGTTATCGCGCTGGGTGATCTCGCGGGCGACAGTCTCGCGGAAACCATGTCCGAGATACATAGCTTGAAATACGATCCACTCGGTGGGAACACTCGAGCTCAAGTCTGTCATTAAGATGTTGGCGTCGATGCTGGGATGAGAGACCGTGAAAGCGACGGGAGATTGTTTTCGAGGCACTGGAGCCTGGAAAAGCAACACAGATTTTAAGATTCTGTGATTGGCTCGGCTATGTACCGAGAACGGTCCGCACCATGCTCAAGTTGATTGGGTACCGGGGCTGAGATTCCTCCAAAAACCCACCAATCGTCATCCTGGACATCTGGCAAGCGAGGATCAAGTGATGAGAGGGGTTTTGTTGATGAACTGGTGTGTCCCAATAATCTCCTAACTCGCCGGAGCGGCTCGTCGTTGCGAATCACTTCATCGTACTTCGTCTATCCTGCTTGTCGTGTCGTGTACACAATTCAGTGCTTGACCCAACAGCGAGCTGCTCGCACGGCAGGTTCTATATCGCCTCCTTAGCGTACGTGCGCTGTTCCGGCCTGCGGCAATCGAGGACATCCGCTGGTACCGAATGCACAGCAAGAATGCTGACAGAGCCATCAAGGTTAGACGAGTCTGTTGTCCGAAGATGCTGGTCTCACACCATGCGGAGCCTTCCCCAATCCAGGACCGCGCATGTAAGCATTACGCAGCTGGGATAGCGCTACGTCTCGCTTTTGCAGTACTGGCTGAGGGACTCACGCGATATGCCGTGTTCACTCCTTGGCTGTACATCATTTGTTGCCATCTTCGGGATGCCTGGAGGCTGCAAGCGTCAAGGTGCTCGTTTTCTGGAAGGAAGGGTGCCACAAGCGTCTTGGAACACGATGCCAGTAACTGAATGCAGCATTGACATGGACAGTGGACTCCCGACATCAATAATGGGGCGACTATGCCACGAGATCCACAACGGGTTCCAAGTCTCTGTAGTTGCAGGCCTGATCAGTTCTCTGGCCACTTACTGGGCAACAAGGAACCAGCCCCCCGGAAGTCCACAGGTTCCCGCATTCCTCAACAGGAAGCCACCCGTGGGTGTTAGATGGGGATCAAATGCGGACAGACACCATGTGCGTCGTGCCCTGGTCGTCGTCGTCGTCGTCGTCGTCGTCGTCTGGACCACTGCCGTAGGCCGAGTATGCGGACGCGGACGTTCGGGAGGTCGATCCGTACCGGGCTCGCGGCCTGCTTGGGCACCAGAGCTCACGGCGCTGCGGTCGATGTTGCGCGGCGGCGGATCGACGAAGGGAAGCTAGACTTGCGTTTCGACTGGCCGCACTTGGCGGGAGGGCGAAAAGGTAGAAGAATCCATCCGCAAGTGACTCCATGCGCACCCAGAAGCTAATACAAAGGATACGATGCACCATCGGATCCCAAGGGACGATTCGGGTTGTGGGTTATCAAGGCGGGTATATGCATAGCAACACCTGGGCATTAGCATTGGGTGTCGTAGAAGTGGCCAATAGGTGCATGTCAAGCTCATGTGATGTGCATGCAGGCATTGCGTGTCGACAGGTCGTAACTTCATGCACAGTCTTTGGGATATGTCGACTCGATGCAAGGGCTAGTAGTGTAAAAGGGCCGATCCCAAACCAAGGAAAAGACAAGAGGTACAGGATGCTGTGCGTGCCTAAGGTAGGTGGCATGCATTAGCGTCCGAAAGAATGCAAGTTCCTGTCCGTAATAGGCGATGTGCATTAGTGTAATAATGCCCGACCGTCGACAGGGGCCCACGGGGCCAGCGCCCAGTCCATACTATCTACTACCGTCGATCTGGGATGCGAGGGCGACATGGGCCTTGGTCGGATTCGGCAGACTGATATTCGAAACTGACTGTCGTGAGATCGAGCTCACGAGGTATTCTCGTCCAGGTTCGATCCTCAAACGTTCGCCGAGTACGTCGGTACTATGAGAATATCATCTTACTTGCTGTGCGTCCATCAAAATGTCTCGGGACTTGCTGTCGAGGGCCAAGTCTGAAAGCCACCGATGCAAAGTGCAGCTGGACTAAACTACGCATTAGCCTGCATAAGGCAGGACTTCATCCACAACGCCGGGTCAAGGCCATGGAGATTAGGAGCGACTCAAGGACTTTTTAAAGATCCGACAGCCATCGCCGAGTCGCCATGGGACGGATCAACTCTTCGCAGCCCAACATGGCAGACTTGAGCCGTCGACTTGCCCTCGGATACAGACCAAGGATAGTACGAGTGACCTACTCCGACTGTGTCGCCGCGGCTTACCGACATCACTACCTCCTCACTCTCCCGACCGACATACGGCCTGCCACCTTCACAAGTCAGCCCGAGGATGACGGGTCTCTGCTGTTAGAAGGTCTTCGTCTGTTTACCATGAGATATCGAGTACAAAAGCAAAGCGGTCGATGGATCACAGGATGCTATTCGATCAAACTGCCGGGTCTTCCCCAGTACATCAACTTCGACGTGGTCCTCTTGGATGGAGAGCAAGAGGGTGCTTGCTACTTTCGATATCTATCCCGCCGAAGGACGTCGAGGAGACTCCGAGGACATGTCGCTCGCAGGACGAGTGGCGCTAAATTTTCGGCCTCTCAGGATTCGCACCGAGCCTGAGCCGGCAGCTGGACTTGCTGATCCTCATGACGTCCCTCTCGTTGCCGTAGAAGTGTCCTCTTGAGCGGAGATGCGTAATCAGCGCCTACCAGTCTGGCCGCGACCTTGACTTGGAATAGCGAACGTAAAGTCTCTCCTTGCCGGCTCTATTCCCCACACTAGTATCAAGCACGAGAGTGGGTTCGTTCTGTACTGACGGCATATATTCAACATGGATATTACATAGTGGCATCGTATGCGATTTCCTGTTCATCTGTCAGCTTTCGTCGACTGGAGAATCAGTTCCAAGTACATGTCTAGCCTACTTCTGGCTATGCAGGCCCGAATTCCCTTTAGAATAGGCACCCCAAACGTGGTAGACCGGAGATAAAGGGTCTCATACAAGAGGGTAGGTTCCCGGATTCAGTAGACCGAAAATCGAGGGTCTCACACGTTGCTCAATCGCTCCTCTTCCCAGCGTCCCGGTACTGTGAACGATGCAGCTGCCTCTATAGTGTCCGCTTGTAGACAGGGTCGTGATAGTGCTGGTGGAGATGAAGGCGGCAGCGGCGGCAGCGGCGGTGGCAGCGACAGAGTATATGGGTAGCACGATTGCCATCTAGAGCTGGCGCCTCGAAGACGATGGGAGGAGATTGCATGTCTCGTTGACGGGAGCTCGTTGTATAGCTAGCGGAATAGCATCCGCAGGTTCGAGATGACTGCAGCGAACCATCTTGCGCATATGTCGAGAGGTCTTCATGCATCAGAGACTTTTTTGCCTTTGGTATCGCGAAAGCTAGACAGGCCGTGCAATCAAAGGTGATAGGATGAAGCTGTCACAAGAGTGCCGGAAGATCCCAATCCTCTCCGAGCGGTGCTTGACGATGCAGAACATTTTCTGGAAGGCCCCATGATACTGTATCTAGGGGGTTGCTAGCAGCTGGCAACCATCAATGGCGTCCGAGAATCAGGTGAAGATCAATAGAGCCGGCAAGGCTGATGGGTGAAAGAAGATTGGGAGGAAAGGTAGGAAGATCGCAGTCTCGGTCGTCTCCGAAGGTCAACGACTAGGAGGCCTGAAATTCGAGCCGATCTGCACATGGTACCGGAGTGGGGGGGGCAGCAATTCGAGAGTGTCTCGACAGGCTCGAGAGAGAGAGAGTAACGTGAAGAGACACTGAAGTAACAAGAAGAGGCTACGAACAAGTGTCAAGAGAAGAGGTAGCGAAACAGATCGATATGGGAAGCGAATGAGGCAAAGGAAAGCAGTCTGCCGTAGACAGACATTATGAGAATGATCGTATAACCGAGCAGGACCTAGAGCAAGACTTCCTGTATCACACTCTCTGATCAACTCGACTCGGACGGGAACAATTCCTCCCATACGCCGTTGGACTGATCTTGAGCTGCTGTCTTTATTCGTCCTTGGTCCTGAAATTGTCTCCTGCTCTTCCGATCATTCCTGGCGAGGGTACTGGTATGCTCACTTGCCTTTGCATCCACTGTAGCACTGTCACCTCCAGGACATCATCACGAAGATAGTCGCGACTGGATCAGAACAAATCCGAGATCAATTGCCATCGCAATTACATGCTGCTGACAGCCAGGATAGCATAGTGAATTTGGCGAGTACATTCGCGCGAGAGGGCGTTGACTAGATCTGGCTGATTATAAAGGCGTCGATCGATGCATCGGTGCTTCGGCTCCAGCGGCGGACAATCTCGTGCAGGCGCTGGGACACGAAGAAGTGCGCGGAGTTCGCCACCGATGAGTTCGCCACCAATGAGCCAACACCAGATCGCAGACGTCTCAAAGGCGACTCCGAGGGTGCGGGTGTTGCGGGAGGCGACTCGTCGGGATGCGCAGTTCGTGTCTGTGATGCTGGTCGACTTGGCTGGATTCATCATGTCCACAGGGCAGACGACGCTGCCGCCGCCGCCGCCGCCGTCGTTGCGACTGCTACTGAGAAGAACAGCTAGTGACTTGGCAGCCTAGGCGTCCGCTCACGGCCTGGAGACGAAGCCGCAAGTCCGTTTTCGTGAAGTCCGGGTCCCCGATTGTATCCCATCTCTTAGCAACGCTTCAAGAACGAGCCGCACGGCATCACCTTCGCAGCATCGCCAACATCATCTCACCCAGGCTACATCTGTTCAGAAGGTATATCGAGCCCATGGAAGGCACGCAGAATCGATACGCATGTACGAAAGTAGATGGAGGTGGTGGACAACGTAATTTGTTTCGGCTGTGCTAAAGTCGGCAAGGTCCGTTGCGATCTTGATCGTTCTCTTGATGCCAGCGTCGTAACGACGACATTGTGTTGGCAAGGTCCTTTCGAGAGTCGTGGAGAGTCTCGCCGTCTATGTGACGCAGACGGAAAATGACGAGAGGAGAGTGTGAACGGCGGAGGCAACAGTCCTTGAGTGCTGGTAGATGTGCGGCTGAGATTAACCTCGGCAGTAAGTAAAGAAGCTTGGCACAAAAAGTCTCCCCACAAGGCAGGAGCGCAGAATAGATCCAATGCAATCTCACAGTCGTTCAAAGACAGTAGACTCGCACAACGGTACGCACAATGGTACTATATGAACAAGGTACTCATATTGCGATGCCAAGGTGGAGCCCAGTGGTATGCAAGAACTTGGCAGATCCGGGACGTTAACCTGCTGAAGGTTCCGCCGACCCATTCCCCAATGACAGGACCTCGACCACTTGAAACGGTCTGATCTCGGCCGAAGTCAGCAGGTGGACGCCGTGACACCACACCCTATTCATCCCAGGCATCGAGTCTCGGACATCTATGTGCTAATCGTACGACAACATCGAGTGTGCTTCGGACCATCCCTCTCTCCTTTCGCCCTGCTCTTGTCTCGGGCAGTCGTGTGACTCTCAAGCATGAAGCAAGGTTGGCTTGTAGGTAAGGTACAAAAGATTGGCGGTATTCATGGAGGAGGCTTGTGCGGACACGGCGGGCAGAGCAATACTCTCCCTGGCCCTGAGATCGGACAGGTCTTACTATTCCCCGAGTGGAGGACGTACACGAATTCGAAGATAGAGCTTGCATGGATGGCGACAGTGAAGAGTTCAGCAGTGACAACGAGCAATGGAGGAGATTGACGAGCTGTATTTGTTGGAGGACAATGCTAGATGATTAGAAGACGCTCACATCCAAGATCTGGGTTGGGCTTGAGGACAAGAATATGCCATGGCAGCAAGAACGACTTGGGGTCGAGAGACAATGGTATGTAGGGATACCCCAGTAACAGTGGAACACTTGAGAACGCTCGATGAGGAATACTGACATCAAGTGAAACTACTGACTCATTCGACATCGTCCTTGTTCCTATACTGTAGCATCCCTCTTGTGAAGTTGCATACTCTGGAAGTACTTCTGAGCCGTGTTTGTGGTGCTGGGAACGGGGACCGGTTCAATTCCACAAGATCTTCCAGCGATGTGTATTATGATCGTTGGCTTTGTAGTGGCAGTGGGCGTCAGCATCATCATCGACGCCGTGACTCGTGCGATCGCTATCGTTGCCGTTCTGCTTGCCGTCTGGTGTTATCACTGCCTTCGAACTGGCCGTTGCCATAGCCATCCGAGTAGTCATAGAAGTCGTCATCGTAGCAGATGAAAAGGTAAGGAGATGTGTATGAAACCAAGGCATCTGCAGAGGTCGACATGGACCTTTCTGCTTGTGCTTGCGGATCTCCGTTGTGATCAAGGTCTGTGGTTGGAAAGGTAAGAGGTCCGGGTGAGCAGTTCCAGCGGTTCCAGAAGTTCCATAATCCTCAGCCTGTGGCTCATGAATGTACGAAGTGACTATCGGGGACCCCTGTCGGTGAGGGCAGGCCCCAGCACCTGGCCTCCATGTCGGCGATGATGTCAACATCGACCGATGACTTGTAATGTACGAGTTCTGCGAGATCCCAGAAGACACTGCACAATGTCATCAGGTTGACTGGCCATAAGATCGATGAAGAGATACGAACCATTTTCCTGCTTCCTCATCCCATAGTAAATGGTGGTAGTCATACGAATACGGGCGGTAGCCCTTGGAAAGCTGCATCCTGTACGAGAGATTAGCTCAGATAACGTATGCAAGGCATTGGAAGCAGATTGAACTGACCTGATGGTATCCTTCAGAGCCTCGTAGATCTCCTCGCCCCTGGCTGTCTCAAAATCTTGCTCATGAACTATCCTGCCTCTCGCAAAACCCAATGTCAATATCGAAACGTTGATCCAGGGTGACCTGTTGGAAGCAGGAAGTCGCAAAGGAGATCCGGCCGGGCTGAAGACAGACAAGGGTCTCAAGCTCGTTTCTCCCGCTTTCGTCTCCATGGTGCGTAGTGCGACAGCGTCATCATAGAAATGGCGAGCCTCCCAGGTCCCACCGGCTTCTCCCAGTGTCTTCGACGGCGTCTTGGCGATATAGACCTTGACGAATACCATTTCCCTTCTCTTGTCATCCCGGGCAAGCCAGAACTGCACGGCTTCAAACTCGTGCACTTTATCCTCTTTGACAAACTCGAACACGAGTTGCTGGAGAACGATACCACAAATTTTGACGTTTTGAACGAAGGTACTGCTGATCATATCCCAGTGCAGAATGCTCCCACTGGGAACGTCAAGGCTCACGACTGGGTTGTGAGGCCGGCCATGAGCCTCCTGTTCCTGTTCTTCGTACGCTAAAGCGGCAGCTGTTCCGAGGGTCTTTTCGGTCTTTGAAGCATCGACGGGGTCAGCGGCACCACTAGTGCTGATTGAGGATTCAGGGACCGGGGACGTTGCGCGGCTGGGAGGCGATGCGGTACCCTGTGATGCGACACCCTGTGCTGTCACCGCTCTGTCTTGCACTCCGTCGATGGTGGCGGTTGGAATCTCGACGTGAGTGTCAGAATCGTGCCCTCTTAGAATCTTGCTCCAGGCCCGCTCTGTGACGTGCTTGCAGCCATTTCCGAGCTTCTGCAAATGCGATATAGCCATTGTCGTAGTATCCTTTTTGAGTTCGGGCCGTGTGGGTGAGAGCTGCTGAGACCTTTGATGATGTAGACGATCTGAGTGTGGGAGATGCAAGACTCACTCCACACCTATGGGGCTGCCTTGCGAAATATATGCGCTGTTTTACAGCACAGGGATATGCACATGTATTCACATGCACTCACGAGCTGAGTACCGCGCTGTTGATTGTGACCAGGAAAAGACGTTTATGGAAAAGCGCCGGGGGTGATGCACGTGTCGATGTTGGAGGCATACGAAGCAATCGACATCTTTTGATGGTCAACAGGGCTTGGAATCTCAACAATTGCGCAGGCTTCTTTGATCGTTCACAGATAGCTGCTCGTGAGAGATGATGGCTCAGTTGCTCGTCAGCATTATGTCGCTCGGCAATTGCTTCCTTGTCTCACATGGTCGTCGAGCGCTCGTCAATGGTCGTTTGCTCGTCAAATGCTCAGTCCATGGTCAATTGCTGGAGTATTGTCAGTCGGATGCGGCCCTGAATTCTGATCAAGCCAACCTCTCGCAGATTCCTGATATAAGATCCTCCAGTGCGCTCACGTTCTCTCTTGCCAACCGACAAAGATCTACCCAACAGAACAGAGAAAGACGACAGATGAGAGATGAGAAACGATGAGGATAGCGCTGCCATCAAGGAAGCGCACAAGGGACCGCAAGAGGCGGGGCGGGCCGCACCTCGGCGAGCTCCTCAAACAGTTAGATTACCCGCTGCCGAAACTCAATCCAGCTCCCTTCGCTTGCTACCAGGCCGGTGACTCGTTCCACGACGACTATTACACGGGCGTCATCTATCCATGGACCGGCTTCAGCGACGAGGTTGCTCAAACTATCGTTGCACTCAGACAAAAATGCGGCATCGGGATTGACAACACGAGTAGGTCCCAAGAAGAGGACCCCGAGATCGTCCTGGCGTGGTATGAAACCACAGTCAATGGCCGTTGGGTGCAGAATGCGGCGACACCTGTTGGCAGGGTACTCGAAGCGGCCTTTTCGGCCCAACTCATATCCAAGCATCTCGTTTTTGGTGACCATGGCGCCATACCAAGGCTTGAGATTCCAGTCCTGGCGGGTGAAGAAGGTCGGAAAGGGAGACGTTGTGCGCCTGACAATATCTGTGCAGGCCTGCTCGACATTCGAGCACAGAATCCGCATCCACTACCCGGCTTGTTAATCTTTGAGATCAAGACGCCGTTTCCTAAAGGACATCAGAGACTGGCAGCGTATGTGGACGAGATCTTTCGCGAGAGGAGCGAAACAGTGATCGTTGAGAAGTTGCGCAAAGCCCTTGGTAAGTAGAGCGAGGTTAATTGTACAGCAGTACTGACTCCTATCGTCAGGTCAAGTGATACGCTATCTCAATGCGAGTCAGGCACGTGTGGCTGTCTTGAGCTGGTACGACGGCACCATCTTCGTCCGCCGGCGTGCCCTTGGCATTTCCGTGTCCAGATGTTTTGGCAGAGAGGAGGAAGGACTGGCCAGTGTAAGGAACGCTCTATTAGCTGTCTGCATATGGGCTGCCGAGGGAGAAGGTCCATTTGCCGATTCGCTCGTCGAAGCGACATTGCTGCCCATCGTCCCTTATGCACGGAGAGACAAGCCGAACACGATTGCCATGTCGGCAGTCGAAACCATCGTCACTCGTACGCCTGCCGCTCCTATCTGCAGAGAGATCACACCAGACCTGCTGCCCGTGGGTACTTCACCCTCTTCGATACCGATCATCCAGAGCATTCCTCATGGACTGCGTGCCGATGAAGAAGAGAGTCCGTCAGTCGCGGCGGCTACAAGGCGTCAAAGAAGATGAACAAGCCGTCCCACCATCACATATGACAGATCGGGAGGGTACCCAACGTAGAGATGCCACGGATATCATGCTGGCGTCGGGCGAAGGACGTGGGACCGTGAGTCAACGCCACTTCACACCGCAATGGTCTACATAATTATGACAGCTAATGTAACTTTCCCGCGCCTTGCCACGGGTCGCGATCAGTCTTCATACTTGATCATTCCCAAAGTGCCACATACTACGTACAGCTCGGAGTACGAGTCGACTTCGGTGTCTCAGGTGACCATCAGACCGGGCCACGGTGACTCAAGATTGGTGTTTATTAGCCTCGATCGACGACAAAATCCACCACACTGCCATACCCAACCATGTCAGCACTCTTTGTGCGCAGATCTTTTGCAAGAGGGTTCGGGAAGTCACGCTCCTCCGGACAGATTATTGCCACAGGCCGCCAGTCTGACTGAGAGCGTATCTGAAAGAGAGAAACCGGTCAGTCTTTCAGCAAGGGTGCATATAATTTCTAGCCGCCCATTTGACCTTTTTGGCCCGCATCGAGGCATAACCACCGTCTCAAGCGCCATCCGGACGGCACCTAGACCCTCCGAGCGAGTATGATAATTGTTCGACCTCAGCTGGCCAGCACTGTGCTCGTGATCGTGGGTGTCAAGCCTGGGTCACTACCTTACTTCCACCGTCTGTGCCTGGGGTACATATACTATCGTCTTCACTAGCGTCGATCACCCTCCTTCTGAGATATACTGCGTTCTCCAGGGTGTCGGATTTGACGAGGGTAGTGCCCGCTGGAAAACAGGGGCTGAGATCGGGAAGAGCCGGTTAACGTGAAAGAAGAGAAGGAAAGGGGGAAGGGCCCGGTCAAGGGTTTAGAGTGTGTTTTCGTACATACAGGGGACCTGCTCCTGCTACCAGATCCGCGATGACGAATAGAACAGGAGATCTGGGTACAATCCCTACCCGCTCGACTACGCCTATCATTAAGATTTCAAGGTTCAGGGGCAGCAGGGACAGCTGAGATGTCTGGATCCCCAAGAACGCAGGCATCACAGACTGACGTTGCAATTGGCCCGTAACATTCATTCAAATCGACCCGACGGGCGCAGAGACTGTCAACGGAGAGGGTAGTAGTCTCAGTCCGACAGTTACACCTCGACCATGCCGCATCCTGTCATTGTTCATTCCGGCGTCCTTCATCCTGGAAATCAGCATACGTTCCCTCTTCAATCACCGACATGGAAGTCATACGCCCGACCTCAACGCGGCGGACCATTGTTGAGGGACGAGCCAAGGCACATGAGTGAGGTTCCCTGCAGGTCGGGCAGATTGGTGTGAAGCGGATGATCAGGTGATTAGATTGTACCCGGCTCAAGCTCCCCTGCGTAACCCCACAACAGTCTTCGGGCTCCTCGACATTAAGTCTTCTTCAGCTGCTAGGCAAGAGACGCGTCCGCATATCCGCGTGCAAGACTCGGGGTACAAGACGTAGACATCGTAACCACCACTTGCTCACCGAAGCCGGTAGATTCGTGCATTGGCAGCCTCCGTATCACAGGGATCACCCCGAGAGACCAAATTTGGCTCTCTGCGAGCTGTGAAGCCAACTCCACAACCTCGTCTTTCACTCAATCCAATGTTTCGACTCACCATGTCGACTACGAACGTCACTCTCACCGGCCCCGCTGACGTGCCATTGACAGTCCAATCACAGCTTACGATAGTTTTTGCCTTCGCCGGGCGGTGGCGGCGATGGCACTTCTTATATTCCTTCGAATTCTTCACTGCCACTACTAATGCCCTTGAAAGTATGGATCGTGTCTGGACTTGTTCGGACTTTGTGTGACTGCCAACACCACGGTTAGCGTACACTATGATGCTCGTTGCTTAAGTCTATCGTACGCTTGATAGGATGGCACAGCTATGAACGTGATCAAGACCTCGTGTCTAGGTAAGGGGAGAGGAGTGTAGAAAAGAGGGAAGTATGCGAGGAGGAGGTAAGGCGAAGGGAGGTGGAAGAAAGGGAATCAAGGGAGAGCAGGTAGAGAAGAGGGCAGTAAGGGAGCAGGAAGCAAGGGAAGGTGAGGTGGGCGAGAGCGAGGAAGGCGGTGCGGTTGACGAATGATATGAGGTCCGGAGTATAACAGAGACCCTAGCTTCGTTCCTTTCACTTGAAATGGTCTTTACTGAGATGCCACAAGGTACATGTCGAGAGGAGAAAAAAAGAGAGGTTAAATTCATCTTCCACCAGAGCTGCTTCCATTGCGATTTACCTACCTATGTCTGCGTATGATACATGTCCGCAAGATGCACTAGACCGCGGAAGACGAAGGTAGACTGGCCCACGATCTCGCCGATATCTTGCATCGTGCCAGCCGTCGTCGGACGTAGTAGGTCCGACTGTGGTCCCTGCTATAGCCGTGTCGATCGAGTCCATGCAAGTCAGCAAGCCTTTTTCTTAGATGGTCATTGTCTTGCACAGCGAGCCATCCCTCGTCCGTCCGGTCATCACTGGCCGCACTTCTAAAGGTATGCGTTGCCTGAGCGTGCTTTTCTTTCCGCAGAGAATGCCGAAATAGGACCTCGCCATGCTAAAATTGAACATGACGATACACTCAGGCTCTTCTAAGATCATTTGAGGGGACACTGGGTTGGCCGAGGAGCGGGTGAAAGCTCAAAAGCCGCTAATTTATTGCCCTGCTCCTCCCTCCATCGGCCAAAGGCTGGCAGGCAGTCACCGACATATCCCTGCATGGGTCGAGTAGCCGACTCCAAAGTTGTTGGGCGCCTTTAATTGAATCGTCGTTCAGGTAGAATAATTATGAGAGGGAGAATTGAGCGCTCGTAACGCCGCTGTGTTCCTAAAATCTGGCACAAGCCCTGCCTGTGCCACGCCAGGACCTTTCTCCTCCCAGCGATGGGTCCTGCTCCGCGCCCTCTTCTTCATCCACGAGGCGATCCGGTCATCGTCAATAAGTGATTGCAAGAGCTCGTCGGTAGCCGACACCAAGCTCCGCTCATCTCGTGCTTCAAAGAGCATGACGCTAAAACGCAAAGGTGCACTGATTCATCGATGACTTCGACGGTTGAGCCTCATGCTGATCCAGGAGTCCTTCTGTGAGTTCGCAAGAGCAGGAAGAAATGACTTCAAGCTAAGTACACGGAAAGAGATAAATGCGAGCATGGGTGAAGTACTTGGCCGAGAGATCCGTCAAACTTCTCCAGCGCGGGAGTGACTGTCATACTCACCCCGACGACTGCTAGGAGGCAATGTCCCGCTCTTCCTGCTCTTGCTGATCTTCCTGGTCTTCCTGATCTTCCTGCTTTTTTTGCTCTTCCTGCTCGTACTTTTCGTCCTCCTCGTATCTCTTGTTGGATCGAAACTGAACCTTGCCTTGTGAACTCAGCTTCTTACTCTCGTTGACCTACAGTATACAGCGTGGCGATCTTGAATCAGACTGTCGTCAGCTAGTCCTCGGGGCGGTATGATGAGGGAGACGATCGACCGGACGCAATGCCTGACTTGGATCCAAGGGCCTCAAAAGTGTAAGAAGTTGGCCGTGCAGTGTAAGTCAACTGCATGAGCGGTACTGATTGTAATGGAACATCTTTCGTGGCAGATATGGTAAGCGATATCCCTGTCGTATGCGAGTCGCTTCACATGAGTGTAGGCTTACATAGAATATCGTGGTCCCGACTGGTTCGCGACGCAATCCAATGTCTGCGTCCACGATTCAGCCACAATCTCCTGCTTTATGCTCTGCATTGGCTTGACAACTGCCGCCTGACTTGGGACGAATCTCCTCGACCTCAGAGATTGCACGTCAAGCGCTGACCGAATTTCCCCAAGACTTGCGCATTTAGCGTACTAGCCGCGATAGTGGAATATGTATCGACGGCGTCAATTGCTCACCCATCTCGTCCGCCGCATCGACCTCAGTCATCTCGCTCCTTCTCAACCCGAAGTAGATGAAGGCATGAATCCCTGGATCGAGTCGCTCGTCGATCGTGATACCATTCAAACCCAGGATGTATTTTGCAAGCGCCGGCGTTCAACTTCAGTCCTCCCCGTCCAAATGTGGATGTAGATGCGATAGATTGTACGTCCAGTCGCGAGACAGCTATCATAGACTCCTGATCCGATGGATCCTCTGAAGCCGTGTGTCCACGTCCATGCAGCCGCTTCTTGGGTATTCCCGACTTCTTTCTGGTTCCTTGATCATAAATCACCGTCTGCCACAATCGCCGTGTGGATTTCAGATTGGTTCGAAACGGAGAACGAGGTTGCTCGGGAGGGCCACGGCGGCGCAGCGACGAACTGGGATATGGGAAAGGCGAATTGGCACAAGATGGAGGCGAGGTGTACCGAATTCGGTGCGATGCATCCTGTTGAGAAGACTCGGCCGAGTCGCTGATGAGACGGTTTCTTGTGCGTACTCTCTGGGCCTCGTGATCGCTCGTTGGCAGCTCTGGCCGATGGCCGACCAAGATATCGAGGTATCTCTGACGACTGTTCGAGGAGGTAATCCGCGATGTCTGATGCAGGAGGGCTTTGAATGCCGGTCAGAGCAACGAAACTTGTCGTTGGAATTACCTTTTCCTGGCATGTGTGATTGGCTCAAAATCATACTGGATCTCTCATCCGAGGATCAAGTTCGGAGCCCTGATGACTTGACTACTCCCTAGATCTGGCTGGAAGTGTGACCACATGGAGACACAAGCCCTCGTTGCTGGGGCAACAGCTCGTGCTCAAACCGAACGAATGTCCCACCACGGATCAGAGTCGCTTCAATAGGACTTGACAAGGACATCTATGACAGTCGGGATCCAATGCGTTACGATCGAGATGACCATCACCGATTTCCTGAAAAGCCGCATGTTAATATACGATGATGCGAAGTATCGGACAAGCATAATATTCGAGAGCATTTTCTAGCCTTCGGTATATCTGTGTGTTCTTCAATACTTGCCAGTGTGTAGTTGGTGATGTCGTTGGCGCCTCGGACGTGAGAGTGGGACGGATGACATGTCCAAGTGGTTGTGTGTCAAACTTGTTGTCCGATTCCCCTACAACGCTCGATCAGAAACATACGACTTCAAGACTACCGTAAGGTAACGACAAGTGGGTTCCAGTCCCAAAGCCTCTCAAGCTACTACGTCCGAACACTGTACAGTCCATAAGAAGATTTGAAGCTCAACTCGATCAAGACAATCAGGCGCTTTGATAATTGAAGGCTCAAACACTGGCTCGGAACTCTCTCGGAACAAATGCAGCGAGGGCCGTGATCCACCCAAGAAATGCTACTCCGTCCCTTCTTCGACACTGGAGGATTTATCATCATAGCCAACCTTGCACTCAGTCGCACCCAACGTATTTCCGGCTGCTATCATGTCCAGAGATCTCCACGAGAATTCTTTGCGCAGCAATCCTGATGGGAGGAAATACCGCTGCAGCATACCCAGAGGAGGCGCTTATGTTCGGGGAATGGCAGCGAGGCTCGGACCTTTCAAGAAGCAACATGAGGTAAAGATTGCAAAAGAAAGTGAGATGAACCAGGAAATAAGAAGGCATGACAGCATTGTCGGACAGAGGTTCATGGACGGAAGAAAAGGTGTAATGAGACTATACGCGGGGAAAGGAAGGCGAGATGATCAAGAAGAAGATTGAGAGGTTAGGAGGAGGCCCAAGAGTCATGAATGACATTAGCCTGCAAGAGAGAGTGGGAAGAAAAGCAGGCAAAAGAGATGTCAAATGTGTAAGTTCTGAGGGCCGCAGATTATCTCTGACATGGAACGGTGGAATCCCCGGGATAAGGAAAAGTGGGTTCCGCTTCGAAGAATGAAGGCGAAGGAATGGGGAAAGTGAAACACCCAGGATGAGGACCAGCACATCGTAACGGGAGACGGCGAGGTGAGAGACGTCTGTGGTGGGTAAGAGGGTGGCGACTTCCAGACCAATAAGAGCCATGACAACCATATTCGGTAAATGGGTGGTGACAGCGGCGGGCAGCAGAAAATCGATGCCGCCAGCAAGACGACCGACAAAACTCGAATTGAGCACGCAGATAAGAGGGATCTCGAGAGTTTGTGAAGGATCACAAATACCCGAGATGTCTGAGTCTGAAAGGAGAGTGGTCCCGCCGTCCTCGTTGCCGAATGGCCGTCTCATCCACGCATGTGATGTTGTGATCTGTGGAAGCATGCTGCTCGTCAACAGCTGCTTGTCTGTGGTATCAGAGTTACAGGTGAGCATATGAGCGCAGTACACCACTACTGATAGATATCCCGACTCCTGATATGAAGGTTGCATTGGCGAGACAACAGACAAGCAACAGTCTCCTCAATGCTATCCTAGCCCGTCACCGTATGCCACTCGACCTGCCATCCTCCGACCAGCGGCAGCGAGGGTCACACGATGCTGGACCGGTATCGATGCCGTCCTAGCGATGTCGAGCGGCAGAGAACCAAGAGATCAGCGTTCGCCATCGGATTGTTACAGTCCGAGTTCAGCTTCCGGTTCTGGTACTCGGCTCGTCGAGAATCCAGACGTGTGCTTCAGCCCCGATCTTATGAAAACGTCACATGTTGGGCCAAAAGTCTCTCCTCCGCGTATTGATGTATCCGTCTCTGTCCGCGGATCGCAGCTCCTTACTGCTGAGCGGCGTCAGCGATGTCGGCAGGAACCGCTGTCGTTGAGCTTCAATCTGCACGAGTTCGGTAGCACGATGCTGCGCAGACTACCATCCGTCCCCATTCATGCTGTTCAGATTTCCGATTTGCGGTCGGTACTTCCCGCTGTTCAGCTCATGGGCATTCCGTACCTCTCACTAGTACACGCGCGAAGTTGTGGAGGCTCCGAGTGCCGAGGGAATGAGTTGAATTCAAATAAGGCCGAGCTGGCATGATGACTTCGCAAGCCGCAATCGGCGCAGGCAGAGACTCAGCTGCCAGGAAGCTTCACTCGACCATCGGAACGTGGCGGTGCTTGGTCGATATGCCGACATATCGGTGTCCAACAGTGACGGCGTGCAGCGACAGCAGCGTTGTAAAGCGTGGAAACATCGTAAAAGACCGACCGCATTCGTCTTCTCGCACTTGTGTGATCTGCCTTCATCCTAAGGACACCGCCCTTCGCGCTATGGGCTACTCTTGACAATTTTGCCAATAACTCGAAGATGACACGCCGTCCGAGAAGACGACTGCCACCGCCGCACTCGTCGCGATTTCGCCGAGGACCTAGCCGAGCCCAAAGACAGATCCGGCGTGGCCAAATTTACGGTTGTTGATAATGGCGCCAGAATCACTGACCCGGCACGAAGGTGGGAGTGGGGTATCTTGCAGTCTCAGCGTTCATATGGTTGTGTTGCTATCCCCATGCCTGGGTTCTGCCGCTGCGACTCGCTTGTAACATTAGACCCTTCAGCGTCCAGTCCAAGGTCCTTATCCTCTCAAGCGCACGGTAGCCCAGTATCACACCTTACGCTCGAGCGCTTGGGTTATTTCGCACATCTACTGATCGGTGTGTGATGTGTAGCGGTAGGGAAACGAAAAGAGGCTGTTCAGGCGCCGCTTGTGAATTTACACAATGCGCTAAGGAATGCTCGATGGACAGCTGGGCCGTATATGGAAGCTGCAAAGGATGACGGATTGATGGGATGGGCAAGGACATGGTGCCAGCGAAGCAGCTGATTGTGCACCTCTTGATCCAGTTGTCTTCCAAACGTGAGGTCGTGGATGTGCTTCCCCAAACCACAGAGAGTTGTAGAACGATAGACGGGCTGGTGGGATTCCTTGCAGATGGCTGCCGCAACGACCTCACGAGGGACGGTAATATCGAAGATGCCGTTATCGGGGTCAATGGTTTGTAGGAAAAGTCCGATGAAAGGTTGTGAATATCGAGATCGGGGTCATTGTCGTCCAGGACTCAAACCCTCCTCTTCTTCGATGCGTGCGTATGTATAGCCATGTGTTATCCGACTCCTTCGTTGACCTCTCCGGTCTCTCAGGAAGCCGCTTCAGCAGCCCCGACATCTCATGTTGCCCAGACTCAGCACGACCGCTCGTGGCGGATGCGGCACTCGGTCGACCTGCAGACGTTTTGGGTGTTGTGTTGTTATAGGTGAGTGCGGCGGGAATTCTGTTAGCTAAGGCTTCTCATGTTCCGTAGTGGATCGCGAGAGGCAGTCAAGACTTGCAAAGCCAGGCCGAAGGCAAGTTGCCTGAAGTTATGCTTGTATGAGCTGATATGAGCTGATAGGCAGTGGTGTTATTGTCTGAATAAAAGCCAGGCGGATCTAAAGCTGCAGGAAGTCGGCACAAGCAGAGGACTTGGCGCTCGTGCTTGGCGCTTGTACCGCAGACACAGGCGCATGTACCAGGTACAAGCCAGAGTCTTGGCATGACTTGGCGCCTGTGCCCAAAATAAACACTTGTACCTGCCCCATATTCGTATAGCCGATAGCATTGCCACCCATTTACTAGCCACTTCAAATCATCGTGGTTGTTACACAAAATATCAACCCACATGCCGCCCAATGATGTCAAACGGGAGTCGTTGCTTGCCCGATTGTCCAAGCCTCTCCAGGCACAAGTGGCGGCCTTCGAGTCCAAGATCAGACACGCTTTTTCAGACTGGGACGAATCATGCAAAGACCTACAGGCAGCCCTTCAAACCGAGGTACCAGAAATAAAGGTTCAAGATGTCATATCTGCAGAGATCAAAGAGTTGCTCGCGCCGCGACTTCGACAGGCTCAATTGGCTTCTCACCATCGATTCCTGGAAGATTGCAGCTGGCATCTGGGAGAAGCCGGCTTTATCAACGTTTTCGGCAAAGATGCATTTCAGACCGTCCGTATCCTCAAAAGTCTGCGGAAGTTGCATCGGTCCGAGCCAGACTTTGGGAGAGCACTTGTTGCGCTTAAAGTGAAGCGCAAAGAGCGGATCGAGTCTGCACGCCATGTGTCTGGGACCAAAAAGACAGAGGATTGGCAGACTTGGGAGTTCGAGAAGGTCGCATCAACCTATGAACCGCAGGCAGAGGGTCTATTTGAGCCGAAGATGGAAGAGAATGAGAACCACACTGGTGCGCCAGACCTACAACAGCCTATTGATTCACACGCATCATCGCCGGAACCTTCACCGCGACAACACCTGGAGATACGAAAGCGACGTAGAAGTCGTTCGGTCGAGTCTTCATACAAACGGCCACGCCTGCGGAGTGAGGTCAAAGCCGATGGCGTTGTCAGAGGTCCCTCGACTGCAACACCCGCTGCTCATGTTCTTACCAATGGAGGCTCCAGCCCGGACAGCGCTTCGATAGCAAGCGTCGAATGTGGACGCCACGCATCTCTACCACCTCTGGATGCTTGGTCGGATGACGATGACGCGTTTGACATGGGCCATGGGTCTGAAGTCGACGTATCAATCCCACGCGCAGATGGTGATTCTGGCAGATCGCCTAGATACCATCGCTTGAGTTGGGACAAAGACAAGCTCCAGTCTACAGATGACACAGCTGGTGGACCAATCCTTGTCACTGAATCTCCTTCTTGGCGGGATATCAACCATCTCGAACAACGGAATGCGCCTATGCTGAGAGCTGACGCTTTTGATGGTCGTCTCAACGACGAAACGATCTACCACACGTTGACCAGCTTGAATACCGCAGCGAGCCGATTCTGCATCGTCCATTCAAACGTGGTCGACACCAGCAGTGCTACGCATCTCAAACAGCGTCGGGTAAGCCGGGTCTTATCACCTGGGCAGAACGAGATCATCCTTCCCCTTTATTGGCGTATGGGACAGCACTGGACCTACGCACACGCAGATCTGAATAGGACGACCATTACGATTTACGATTCTATCAATGACAGACGCAGGGACGTACAAGCTTTCAAGGTGGTGAAGGGTTTCTTGTCCAACCTGGGCATCGCCAACAATAAATGGCGCTTGTGCAAAGCCGTAAGATAGTCCCATTCGATTATCAGACTCCCACTGAAACTCATAGGAATCTGCTCAACAATCCAACAACACTGATTGCGGAGTTTTTGTCATTGTCTTCGCATTATGCAGTATGCATGAGCTGGTAGCACCTGGGTCTATCGACGGCTCACTTTGCCGACAAGTTCTACAAGTCCTCTATGACCCCGAATATTCTGGGCGGGCCGAATCATTCGCAGACAGCTTGTTCAGCGGTATCGACACGATGGCAGCCTCACTGTCAAGAGACCGAGCCTCAACGCTCCTCGAAACCGCAGACTTGTTCGTAGATCTGCTTGACGGGATCCGCTCGGTGCAATTGAATCTTTCGCTCCAAGGGAGCTTGCGTCAGGTTGTCCTCTTGGCTGAAGAATGCTGGTCGGAAGATGATGAGCATCGTCATGCTCTACGCGCTGCCCTGGAACGTCAAGAATCTCTGATAGGTCCGGAGCTTGCTATTCGGGCCAACATCAATGTCTCTACCAACTCGTTGAAGGAGGCGCTCGATCTTGCGGAGCAGGTCCGATGTCGTGCTCAAGAGATAGTCGAGCAGTACCGGCAAAACACTCAAGAGGTGGAGGCAGAGAAGCGGGAGCTCGAACAGCAGATTGAGATGCTACAAGAGAAGCGCCAGGCACTCGAATGATCCCAATGATGGCTGAGAGTGCTTACGATAATGTCTCGACCAAGTTAGATTCATATTCCAAATGTCAAGGACATGATTGCTCGTCCGGCTGGGTGAAATAACATGATGATATCAAATTCGCCGCGAGTCCGTTAGCATGTGAAGTTGACGAATTGACATAATGCAGGCAGTGGAATGTGGAGCACTTCTGCCACTCTATACTGTCTATCTGCGACATGGCGCAAAGATCACTTGTCCACTCGCAGGTCCCGGATGAAAGGCGATATCGACCTGCACGACAAAGCGGCAAAGGCGTCGTATGTACGGATGGAAAGCATCCAAGTGTGACGGATGTTATTGCAACGAAGGCAAAGGTGCCGACGACTACCCAGGTATTTGGACAAGGGCCGTGGTTGACCAGGCAACGAGCGGAGCGGAAACCTCGGCGCTGGAGTCATGGTCAAATGACATGGACATGCTCTAGTATTCCTCTAATTCAGGGGCAAGTGACTTCTAGATGTCGTAGACACCAACATACTCCGCCTCCGCCAAACGGTCGGCTCCAGATATCGATGCTACGCCGCGGCCGCCCAACACGTCGTGGACTAGAAACTAGTATGATCCTGCACGCTGTACTCCCCACTCGCTCGTGCGACCTCCACTGCTGCCAGGATCACTCTAGACGCTTGCTTCCGGGTCATCACAGTCGTCCTTGTCTATGACTGAGAGTGAGATTACGGATCATTCTGATAGGGTGAAAAGCAAAATGGACCAGGATGTGCAGGTTGCCATCATTTCCTGCCAAAGCAAGTCTACACAGCAATCCGCCACGAGATTTATCGTCGTTGACTTCTGAGGGTTCCCGCTTGTGGCGAGATCCGCAGTCTGTAAGCAAAGGCACTTGCATCTTCTCGTTTGGCACCATAGTATAGCTCATACATCGATATTGTTGGTAACATACTGATGTCTATAGGCCATACTCGGTAATGAGCTGTCTGATTGCGGAGGCTTCAAGCCAACGTGTGACCAAGGCACACTACGCATGCTATCCTACGCCATGTACCCCTCCCTCTCGCAGATCTCGGCTCTAGTTGAGGTCGCTACGGAAGACATCCGTCAGGCAAGAGCACAGCCAGCATCGAACTGTAATGTACACTCGGGTGGCTGAGACATGGCAAGAAAGATGTTTGCACATGTTAGCTTCCTACGAGTGAAACTGGTATAAGCTCTACGGCACGACTGTACCGTGCCATCGAGTGCCTGGTCAGGCACGGTACAGTCGTGCCGGTTCTTGACTTGATACCCATGACGTCGACTTGGCATCGCTATCAAGATCCCATTATAAAGATCTCGGGCGTTGATCTGGCCGTCGTTATCAATCACCACGTCCGGGTTTCCGTCATCAAGGTCACCCCGTCGTAAAGATCGCTGGCATCCCTGTTGCCATGGCCGAGATGTACACATCCTGATTGATTCCACAGTGGTGTTCTTTCCAGTACTCGTGTGTCTATCAGGCGGTGGTCCAAGGATCCCGTTGGTCGAGATCTTGACTGCGGCTTCGGCGCATGTCAGGGGAGATCTAGCTGCCCGAACAGCTGGTGAGGAAGCCGAACGGCAGTAGGAGTAACCTAATGTGTGGCTTGGTTTGTCTCCGTGCCCTTCTCTTTCTCAGTATCTTCTGGTCCCTTCGCGATATACCGCATGGTACAGCCAGGTTCGGCCCAGTGAGGCGAGAAAACAGCGTCGGAAGAGAACCAGGATCGGTGTCCACGCCGGGGGTGTAGTTGTCTTCAGAGGTCATGGAATTTTTCAATCCCAGGCTGAGTATCAACTGATCATGGTATGCCGATGTTCTTGGATCGTGGACGAAATGGATAAGAGTCTCCACCGGGAGGGGGAGTGGGGGTCCATATCGGGGAGCGCGCAGCAGCAAGGTGTCAAGTCTTATCCTAAGCTCGGCTCGGCTCGATCTCGTCGCCTCTTCCTATTGCTTGCCGGTGTGCTGGATGAGAGCGAGCTAGACGTGTCTTAAGGCAGGATGTCGCTGCAGAATAATATATAATGTGCAGGGCAATGGGCGACAGCCTGCGGGGAATTATTTCGGCCGAAGATCCCCCGAGGAGCAGAGGTGCGGGGCAGGACGGCGGGGTACTGCACTGTAGAAGTGCAGGGTAAAGGTATAGGGCAGATGTGCAGGACAAAAGTGCAGGGCAAAGTTGCACATGTCATCGACCACTCTGAAGGGCAACGCAAATTGTGATCCAACTCGCAAACCGACTCCCTGTCATGTGAAACATGTCAAGCTCAACCATCAGTGACAACCCTTGCTTCGTCTCTACCATCTCTTGCGACTCATCCGACAGCGACAATCGCGCCAACGACCAGCTATTCTCCGTTTTTCTCACGCAGCGCGCTTGCAGCGATCTCGCGTGAATGGCGGACATGGCCGGCGCAAAGTGAGCGTGCACTCATTCTGTCGTCCGTCTCGTGAGCTTACAGAATATCATCTAGTGTCAGCGGCAATCACGCATCCGACAACACTCCCGACATCCATTCTCAAGTCCCTCTCTCTGCGATCAAAGCATCCGGTGAATCCCACAGCGACGGTTTCCACGACGCTCCCTGCGCAGACGAAGCCTCCGACCTCACTTCCAGTCCGATCATGGTCGCAGCCGACAGCGGCACATTGAAGCGCGAGCTAGGCGCTTTCTACGAGACTCAAGACGAGCTCAACTTGGCTTTCAAGCGTTCTCACGACCTGCGCAAGTGGGATGCCGGCCCCAACTCCCCGGCTCTGTGGATGCAAGCCCAAGCGTTTCGGAGACGCTTTCTTGGGATTGAGGAGATGGAAGAGCGAGAACGAGAGCGAGCGGGCACTCTGACTGTCACCGGGCCTGGTGGAGAGCGAGGGAAGAGAGGTATTGCAAGCTGATCAAGAGCAAAGGCTGGAGTGGAGCAGCATGGAATGAGTGATTCTATGCGAGGGGAGAAGCTGGTGACCAAGCGGAGTCGGAGACAAAACAAAAGACATGATACACATGACGGATATGATATCTGACGACAGGGGCGGGTGGGACAGCAGATCATGATAGTGATTGCTTGATAGAATCAAGACGCCCAGACTGTTACCGTTCAGGCACGACAATATCCATGTGCCTGGTACAAGTGACGGTGGAGAACCTTTGGAGTCGAACACTACTCGGACGCTTCGGCGACGTCGTTGGCCTGATATCAACCTTGTCCTTGTTGGCACGACCGAGACGAGAGATGAGCTTGCGTACTCGTTGAGGGTGAGATGTGATGTTGGTAGTTCTCGTTGATTGTATAGTCATCTCCAGTGCAGCTCCAGTGCAGTTCCGCTTGGGCGCCCTCTCAGCTCCAGTTCCGCCACGACTGGAACTATATAGTGCTTCCTCTTTTTCGAGATTCATGATCATTTATCTCATCACAGGGATACCGCAAACGGTCAGCTCGTCTTCTTCGTCACGCTCATCAGCTACAGAGGCATCGAGTCCTTTGCTACGACAGAGCTCGCCTTACACGCTGCAACTATCGAGGCCAATAATGCTGCTGCGAACAAAGCTAAGACAAAGGCAAGTGGAGCCCGAAATCCATGACGAAGAAGTGGGTGCTACCGTAGGTCAAACATATATAGGGAGTCTACAGATAGTACAGACCCGGTCCAAGAGTATCCATGGCGCTAGCTGGTTAGACAGGAGAGACTGGACAAGAACCGACGGGGCAGGGAGATTGATGGAGCTAGCGTTTATCCACCATATCGATTCCGAGAGGACGAAACTGCGTCTCGAAGCACTGGCTCTGCCAAACTGTACTGTATCGGGCACTCGAGAACATTTTGACTTTGATCTAATCGCGACCCCGAAAAACGAGGCTTGCCCAAGTCGCCAGGAGCTGTTTGAGTAATTCACATCGCTCTCGAAGATCGAAGTCCTTTCCAAGCCTTCGTGAAGCCGTACTCCTGCTTGTATCTTATAAGGACTTCTGAGATGCTGGGTAAGCAAGGGAAGCACCCTCTCCGGACAGCCGCAAAGCAAGTTGCACGCTTGTCTTCAGCAGCGCAGACACCGAGAACGGCCCCCTCCGATCGTTATGCTCATCCTGACCCGTTGGTGGGATGGAATTTACGATGACAATGCAAAAGGAGGAGACAGCAAAGAGCATTGGCACGACGATGGAGGTGAATATGCAACAACCTGCAAAGAACCTCCAGCAAGCCAGTCAGCTACAGTACGACTCAAATCCTGATCTGCAACTCTAACGTCTATACAGTATCAATGCCACATGGAAACGGATGAGGTGGCTTCACGCAGAGATCTTGCCCTGACAGGTGAGGAAAGAGAAACCTCGAGGCCGTCCTCACCGCGAGCCTGAGTACTCGGAGGATCAGAGGCCCTCCATCTCGATAGACGACCGACGGAGTGCATGTCATCCGGTACACTCCTCGCACTGCTCAACTCGGAATGCTCAGCAAGCGATACAACGACTCCACGACAGCATCGACGACGGTAAGGCTCGCACGATGATTGCGGTGATCTTAGAGTTTGAATTCTTTCATCGCCATTCTATGATGAACCAGCCTTTCGAGCGACAGAAGGGCTACGTCAAGGGTTTCCGGAGATGTTGTCGGGCGAGCTGAACAGGACGACATCAAGGACGACGGCGCCAGGAAAATGGGCACTAGAGAAATTGGTACTAGTTGGGACAGCACTGAGGAAGACAGCGCCGAGAAAGACAGCGCCGAGGAAGACAGCGCCGAGGAAGACAGCGTCGAGGAAGACAGCGCTGGAAAGGTCGGCGATAGGAAGACAGCAAAGCGAAAGTCAGCGCTGGGGAAATCGGCGGCAGAGAAGTCGGTGCTAGGAATGTCGGCACTGTAGAAGTGGGTGGTAGAGACGCCGGCGCCGGGAATTTCGGCACATGGAAGGCAACCAGGGATAAGGCGGCGCTGGGAAAGACCTTGCTCGGTAAATATTGCGCTGGTTAGGTATGGCGCTGGGGAGGATGGCTCTGGGCAGGCCAGCAGTGGAAAAGATACGGCACTGGAGAGGAACGGCGATGAATGAGGAACGGCGCTCAAGAAGACGGCGCCTTGGGGTCGTTCTCCTGCGTCCACGCTGCTTGTCCTGTACTATGGCAAATCACCAGCACGTCGTGCTCTTTTGAACTCTTCAATCATAACTTACTCACCTTCCAAGGGATCGAGACAGTTTTGTTCAATTCACTTGGTCGTCGTAGTTGAATATCCAGTCAAGCAACGCCATCGATAATTTCTTCGCTCTCTGCCATTCCCAATCATGTGATAAGATTTTCCATAGCGCACAACGACAAGATACAAACCCCAAAAAGCATGTTCAGCAAGTGAATGTACAGAGAATTAACAATCCTGTTGTTTCATTCACTACTTCTTCTGGTATACTCGTGCTTCAAACCATACACTATGCCCTCTGTCATACCTTGTGCGATTATGCCATGCCTGCCCGTGCATTCGACTCGACCAGTCGTGTCCAACCGAAACTTTTTGGTTCACATGGGCAGGCATGGCACATCGACTACCTGATGTAGCGCTCTTGAAGCACCCAATACTTCCCAAGTAATAGCTACCGGCTTTATACGCCTTGTCCACCATGCCTCCGAACCGAAGTCCAACCTCTAGACTCGGGATAGAGCTTACTTTACCATCGCGTAGGGTCACTCTGGATTCTAAAGTCCCCATGCTCGCCTCATCGTCCAGCATCAGTCGCGACGCGTAACTTTCGAGCTGATGGTCAACATCTAGGGTCGCATAGATGTTCAGGGCTGGGGCCCTTCAGTCTTGAACATCCTTGCTACCCACAATGCCAACACAATGCCCTTGATCAGTTCTGCTCGTCTTGGACATTGTGTCTCCCTTGTCCATGTCAGCACAACTTCCGCCCATTCAGAAAAGATCCGCTTGCCACATCCTCTCATCCATCACATTCCAAGCATCATCCAGTGAAGCGGTGAAGTCCACGAGCTCGCTGGAGACATAAGAAGCCCCTTTCGATTTGTCTTGCATGGGCTCATAGTGCGCTGTTGGCCCTTCTGTGTTTGAAGTGGTGAGAGAGGCGTCGGCTCTTCTTGTCATGCACGATCTCCGATGTTTGTTGAATCGGAGCGTTTACGGATTATCGATCTTGCCGGACAAGATGTGAAAGTAGTGTGAGTGATCGCGCGTGAAGTACGCTCTATACCAGATTGCGCAACATCGAATGCACTTTGACCTTATTTAGTGATGACTCCAAGGCATGATTGGAAAGGCAGTACGCGCTTACCTGTACTCAATCCCGATACGGACAAATTGACGAGTCGTGCCCGTTCGGTCACTCCTATATCGTATGCATATTCAGAGTGACAAGAGCTGCCGAGATCGAATGGGTGTTCTTCAGGATTTTATACTCAAAGGTTCCTCACAGAACGTGGAGGATCCAGTCTGTTCGATACTATATGAGACATCGAGTTTCAGAAGAGGCAAACTGTTCCGCACAAGTCAGCCTTCTAAGACGCATGCAGCTGTTGAAAGTCCAAGTTTTGTAGCCGAGCTGTCTTTGTATGAGGTGTCAATGCCTTCGAGATCGATTTTGGAAACAATCAAATATGTGTAGTCATGTGATATGGCTTAGTCGTCGCCATGTCGATGGACGGACACCCGGTGTTCGATGGCACTGTCGTATCAAGACACGTCTTCTACCGGCGAGGGATCTTGCTGCCGCTGATCGACCGACCGTTAGAGATGCTCCCTCTGCACAGCCCGTACAATCCACAGTCTCAACCCTGGTTCCACGTCTGGCCCTTCACCATGAACATAGTTGCGGCCAAGGACATTACTTACACATGTATACCATCATCCTTTTGTCGCCGCACAAGCCGACTACAACGGGGAAAACCTCCTCACGTCAAATGCCTGTTGTTCCATGATCGCGCCAGAAAAACAAAACACGAAATATCGCCTACGGGTACTTGAGTTTGATGGAAGACATTCCGGCGAGCAAGTGCACGACGTAATGTTCTGAGGAGCGGATTATGGATCAGTGCTTGTCCAGATGTCAGCGGTGCTGCCGCACATGCGTTACGAAGCCTTTTGGGGGGTGATGTGAGTACCGGAGATCTGGCACTGGTCAAAATGAGGAAGCAATGCAAGCTTTCGGACCAGAACAGCACGCTCACGAAGCGAGACGAGCAGATTGTATGGGCGGAAAGGTGATGGCAACCTCGTTCTTGGTCCTGTGTTATCAACATGTTCAACCAATCAGCGTGGGCTGTCACGATAACCGAAAGCGAAGATTACGCTAGGCTGAATGAGGCAAATATCAATCTCCAAGCAATATTCTTGGCAAAACCCGAGGTCGACTCGGCCAACTCTCACCATGTCTACTACTCTGGCGAATGTCTGTCGCCTTTCTTCATCATTTCTAGCTACAATCCATTACAACATGCGTCACTCAAACTCTCTAGCCGGGAAGAAAGCCTCGCCGATTCTGGACTGAGAGGAACACGGCCACAAGCCGACAGGTCTTTGGCAGGTAGCGGTTGCGGGTCCCGTGTAGAGCACAAGGTCCTCTTACCGAAGTCTACTGCTACCCAGCAACAATACTGGGGATCGCACAGATGCCATACCATCCAGAAGCCCATGATCAATCTCTCGCACCTTTCTTCCCGCCTGCACGCCAGCCCGACTCAAGCGCTGCCCACGGTTCATCTCTCCGACATTGTTGCTCGATCACTGCAAGTCGAGCATGTCTTCGTCCTGATCGGATCCGTCACTGCCGATGTTGTTGCATGTCAAGAGTCGGGGATCAATGTTGAACTCGGCTTCACCCGGACTGAAAGTGTCAGCGCAATGATCAATACACTCAGGGGTGATTGTTTACCAGAGAGAGTTGCCACAGGTCGGCCATCCTTGATCATCTGCTCGTCGACGTATGCAGTTTTCGTGGCTTGGTCGAAGACATGCAAGGCACACAAAGGTGGTCGGGGCACAAAAGTTCAGGATGTCCAAGCATACCGAACACATGTCGTACACCGGCGTCGAGCTCTGCCATAACTTACTCCCGTCATGCGGGGTGTCGTTGGCTGGCTGTGCATTCTCGGTTGTCGTCATGATGCTGTTCCCTGGCAATGGTGCTGTATCAACGCCTAGCCGGGTGTTCGTGTCATTTGCGTCTGGATCCGGCGCCTCAAAATCCGCTTCCGCCGCTGTACGCGAAACCTCCTGGCGTCCAGCCTGGAGCAGGTCCTCGCATACCGGGGATAATGTCATCCACAGAGTCTCATCAACGCCCCACTTGCTCATATCCGCCTGCAGGTCCGCCTCTTCCTCATCAACTGGATAGCTGATAGCAAAATCTTTCTGGCTCAGCTCAAGGACTGGAGGAACTCCCGCTACATCTTTTGCCATAGTCTCTACAGTGCTGAGATCCCGGTCCGGTCCTGATGGGAGGGATGAAGCGTCTGTGGAGCCCTCTGTCTTCTCAGCTGTAGATGGCAGACTAGAGAGCCAAGTCATGACGGGAGTGGAGCTCGTACGTTGTCTTGTCTAGAAACGATTCGTGTCAGCAATGTTACTTTGCGCAATGCTGTCAATGACATACCGAGGAGGGCAGGACAAAGTCTACAGCGGTAATCTTCTTGAGCCAGTCGCTGACAGTATCTTGCTTAGGGAATGCCTTGAATCTCTCGCCGTTGTCATGCATCTTGCACGACGAAGCATCCCAGAGGCTGGTCAGGAAGAAATGTAGTTGGGCTGTGCTGGGCTGCAGGGATCCTGGAAGCGATAGGAGGTAATCCAAGTAGCTGAGGTGTACGCTTACGGCCTGCATGGCGCCAGCTCGACAAACGCGGCAGTTCGGTATCAGCTCGTGAGTGCGGCTATGGATGCGAACGGGACATGTATACTTGAAGTCGATCGGATCCATACCAAGGAGGGCGCGCCACATGGACTCCTGGTGCACGGTCAGCGCCATGATGACTGGAATCTTTGTCGTGTGAAGATGGTGAGGATCGTGCGACAGTGTCCGTATCGAAAAGATGAGCCGTGATGCCAGAAAGCTGCTTGCTTTGGCTGCTTGGGGTCAGCGCCTTCTTCTACACCGGCCCTGTCGCGCATCTGCATCGATCTCAACTGTTCCCCGTCGCCAGGTCGTAAGATTTTGCAGGGTGCTAATGATTAAAATGGGCCATTTGAATCACGGAGGTTGGTTGTCGAAGACGTGACTGCGGAGATGGAAACATCGGCGTTTGTGGAGGGCCACCAAAACAGCAAAGTCAGGCCAGGTAATTGGTCTCGTCCATCTTCTCGTTTGCCGTCTTGATCCGTTTTTTGTTTTCTCTCTAGCATGCGATTTCAGCCATGCGTGGGATCACCACCGCACTTCTAACCTTCCAGGGGATACCGTCAGTGAAGGCGCCACAGACATCAACCCAGTCAACGCTTCTCTTGGCCTGCTCGATCAAGGACGCCAACGACGTATGGAGGCCGCGCCTCCTCAGCACGTTCGCCTCTTACATATATTCGGGTCTCACGCGCTCAGTTGTCTTTGATGGCTGGGTATCTCGTGGTCGCCGCATGGCTGAGAAGATGTTCAACCAGGCTCTTCGACAGCTCAGTGGTCTTGGGTAAAAATTGATGCCTGCCAAGATGATTCAACGTGAAGCTCATCCAACAGGGATGGCGTAGCATGGCTTGCTATGTGGTGATCTTATGGTATAGGGCCGCCGTCGGTACAGAGGGGACAGCATCGGACTGAGCAGTGGTTTACTTCTTCCCTCATATGGACAATACGAGCCGCTGTACTCCATGGCGACCCGGCAGCCGCCCGGCGCACCTCGTCCCCTCTCGGCAGGATACATGCAAACACAGACAGCAACTGCACGAGCTCGAATTGTACTTGACTTGCCTTGAGGGAGAATTGGAAGACTTACGACGTTCGAAGGAGGATGCTGAGGGCAAGCTCGGACAGCTTAGGACCGATATGTCGAGACAAGCTCAACAAATCTTCTGGTTGGAGCACGACAACGCCAGGCTTCAATCCATAGAAGCCGACGGCCGGCCTGCAGAGACGGAGAGTGAAACAAGTGGGAGTGAGCGGTCGCCTTCGCATAGAAGATTCAGCCTGCAGCATTCATCCTCAAGCCATCACAGTCCTGAGCCGGCGGGGAAAAGTTTGCAAGACGAGTTGGACCTGTTGGACCTAGCGTCACCGATGACGATGCGGTCAGACGAGATGGCTCGGGAGATAGACATGGAGGCTGGTCGACCTGAGTGTTACGAACGGGTGGCCACGAGGTTGACGGAAGTCATCGAAACACAGGCAGGGGTCGAAGTCGTGGTTCGCTTGCGGGAGGAGGCCCTGGCAGTACAGCTCAAAGTGATCTTTGAGTGATGGATATGCACTGGGCGTCATGGTGCCCTGAGACGAAGGGGCGCTGGCATGCATGGCCGAATGCACACGCGAATGAAAACCTCTGTTCGACGAGTCAAGTATCGAATTTGCAAAGGCGGATATCCCGGTGTTGTTGAGCAAGTCACGGTAGCATGCAGTAAGATGCCCTACAGTATACGATCCGCAATGTACTCCGTGCAGCGGGCTTGGCAGCCCCGCGCAAGGGGAGAGGGGCGGGGATCGAGACTGGGTGGGACAGATGCGGTGAAAGATTGCGGCAGGTTAAGCAGACTCGCAACCTTTAAGAAGCTCGTCTCCAGTCATTCCAACATCCACATCTATTCCAGCATGATTGACGAAAGTGCCAACAATCTGTTGTCGCCCGCCCGTGTATGGCAATAGTCATGGCACCACGGAGACCACGAGCTCGGGCACCAAACGCACAGAGTCAGGTCTGGCCTTTGTCGCAAAGAGATGTCCTCGTCATGTGCGGTGGTATCCTCATCGGTGCGACCTGCGCCTATATCTCCCTCATGTTCCTCGCACCAGGCCAAGTCGAATCAGAGTCGGTTCAAGCAAGCAAGGAGATGGCGAGCACTCCGGCGCCACCAAGATATAGCGTCGCCTGCGCTGGGTCAATCTCCGGCCGCGCAGTCTTTAGCATGTGTGACCATTCCACTGCCCCTGGTCTATGTGAGTCACGCGCATCACGTCCGTTGCGGCGTACTGACATTGTCGTAGGGAGACTTCGGCCCTCGGAAACGAAGATGACGGCTGTTCAGACCATGCCCACGGCATCATTGTCGTCCGATGGCTAGCGCCCTGTCTCTCCCTCCACCGTCTTCCTCACCACGCATGACAATCCGACACCGTCTCAATCTTCCAAAACGAATTCGCTCCTATGCCAGCCTACCGCTCCGGCTTCGCCATGTCTAGGAGAACTAGATCGTCAGGATGTGTCTGAGGATCGCACATGGAATCAGTACAGAGAAAGAGACAGTTAGGGGGGAGGGATCGGGGGTTGAGTAGTGTCATAGTGCGCCGTGGAGCACCAGGCCTGTTGTCAACCTGGCCGGCCGCTGAGGGTGACAAAACTTACAGGCTTCTCCGTGGCCGGCGCAGCTTATAGGATGGAGGCTCCGGCGAGGAAGATAGACTGTGCCAGGAAGGATACCGCTACGTCTAAGGGGTTACTGCAGTGAGAGATGAGCCATGTCACAAGAGGCCTATCGAGCCCACGTCGCTCATCGGCCGCATCGACCTATGCGACATTGTTTGAGCCTTGCGATCGATACATTGCCTGGTGGATATCTGGCTTTCGGACTATTCCTAGTAGATCTCGTGGTCTCATGCGATGAATGACATCTTCCTTCGTCGATAGAAGTGGTCGGGAAGATGCGGGGCTCCGAAACTTTCCACGGTCAATCACCGTTCGCTTCGACCTCGAACACTGTACTTCCATCTCTACTGCGACTCTCATGTTTTACTATCGAGCTCGAGTCACTACGGAACATCGCGCCATCCCCTTCCGTCTCTCTGCCAGAGTTCCAAATGACTCTGAGCGACTCTACGAGCGAACGAAAAGTCCGTCAGGCTTCACGATTCGTGGCGCTGCCGTCTGATCAGGCGGAAGTCACTCTTCAGCAGTCGCCAGTCACCTTAACAACGCAACGTGGCCATCTTCATGGAATTAGATAAAGTCGTGCGAGTAAAGCCGCGTCCAGCCAAACACTAGGAGCAACCACCGAGACACTCTTTACCAGCTGCTCTTTTTCAGCATCTGGGCGTCGCCTACGTCTTGGTCTTGGAAAGGGAACGACAGCAATCTGCAGATTCAAAGACTCTACGATGACCAATCTCATGATACGTAAATACCGTCAAAGCGGCACCATTTTCCGATCCGCCAATGCCTTTCCCACATCATTACGACTTTCCTCAAGCCATGCGCAAGTCCGCAAGCAGACCTTCCATCTCTTCGATGTCAGCAACCAGCTGCTTCTCTTGTGAAGTCAGAGCGTCTTTCTTCTCCTTCATCTCAGCGTACGTAACCAGCTGGGAAAGGATGGACTCGTCTTCGAATCCGCAGACGACTGGTCCCTTGCTTGGCGTCCTGCCCTCTTTACCACGTGAGGTCATCTGAGGCCGACTCACTCTACTGCTCACGACGACAGACTCCGGAGATGTGTCCAAGGGTTTGACAGCAATCTGGTAGTGACCTTGTGTGCTGGACTTGGGGAATAGATTGACGTGGTTGGATGCCTCAGTTGCAATGGCTTGATTGCTGGTCTCACTCGCCGTGCCTCTGTGGGAGGTACCCAGCTCGCCCACAAAGCTGCTAGGGTGTGGAAGATGAACATGGGACAAGCTAGATGAGTCCTCCGAGAGCTCATCCTCTGGGAACAGGCGTCCAGTACTTGCCGCGCGACGCAGATTCAAAACAGCAGCTTGTCGCTTTGGAGACCTGCTTGTGTTTACCGTCCCGTCGTCCTCTCGGTCGTCAAAATCCAGCGGGTAAGGCGTGTGACCGGATGTTCTCTGTAGCTCCTCGTCATCGCATGCATTCGTCAGATGCCCTTCCTTGGCCAACCTGTAGATCTTGTCTTTGATCTTCTTGGCCAACTTTCCATCAACAACTGCATCATCGTGCACAAAGTCGATTCGACGCTGGACCTGGCGCAATTGATCCGGCGAACAGGTACCAGAGTTGGTGATTCCGGCCTGGCCACACTCTCGGATCAGTGCGTCGACGATGGAAGGCTGCCATTCTATGCGAGCGTTGTTACGTATGGCAGCAGCACTCAGCCCGGAATATAGCTATCACGCAACATCAGTCTTGTACGGAAAGTCTGGAAACAAAGGACAAACCTTCTCAGAAGCGCTCATGCTGGAAGGGCTCGACGCCGACGGTGCCGGCAGATGATTTGGTGTTGGCTGTAACGCAAATGGAAATCAGCGGGACAAGATGGGTTGTTAACAAAGTCAGCAGCTGTGCAGATTGATTGCAATAGAGTTTAATCGTTTGCGAAAGACTCGCTTGTTTCATTCGGCCAGCGACCTCCCTGCACACCCTGTGGCTGGACCCACTCTTGTCTCAGAAGGTTCTCTACCTTCTAAGACACCACCAAGAATGCAGAGAATGGCATCAGTGACCCTGATTCTGGACCGATACATCATACTCCAGGCTTGCCATTCTATCGATCCTCTTTACCGCCTTACTACTTTTCTGCAGTCATTCCGAGTGCCCGTCCCGACCGTCATGTCGTCCCACGAAATCACACGTCTTGAGACGGAGATCAAGGAGCGGCAAGAACAGCTTGAGAAGCACCTGGAAGCTACCCGGAAGCAGCTCCAGAAGGCCCGCGAGGAGCGCAAGGAAGCCGATTCCCAAATCAGCACCTTGCAGGACATCATCACCGCAAAGCTGGGGTTCGACAAGGATGCTATGATCAAGGCCTTGACCATTGCGACGACAGGACAGACGCCTCGTGATGAAGAGGTATGATATGATCAAAAGGGACCCCCAGATGGATCTGCAGTCTGACATCTTGCCTTAGACACAAGAGGCGACTTTCAACGCTTTGATCGCACTCGCCAAGTGGGCTCACGACGACGGGGATCTCTACTCCTCCACCATCTTCTTGGCCGCCGCTCAGCAAGTCCACGCAGCCAGCATGACACAGAATGATTTGGATGATGTAGCCATTGCGGTACTTTTCGATACCGTCCACGCCGCCCAGGGAAACCAAAAGTTGCGCGTCGTTCAGAACTTGCAGTGGAAGATGCTATGCAAGTTCATGCATCAGGAGCGGAAGCGCGCTAGCGAGAGGGAGAGGTGAGACGGGGGTTCGGGGAGCCTACGAGGCGGACGACGGCGAAAGTATGACCTCTTGGGGATGTAGCTCTCCTATCTCTGCGTAATCTATACGGATCTCTTTTCTTTGACTTCACCGATGTCACGTCGGTGGCGCATACCCCTTGTGATCCTGTCCTCCCAGTGACCGTGTACACTGCCGAAAGCTGTTTGTAGACATGCACACTTCCTGGCCGGTCCTACGGTCGCGAGATGTTTGAGTTGACATGTTCCAGTTGATCGTTGGTCTTAGTCTCCAGTCGACCTCTTTTGCTACTGCAGTTGTGACGATGCAGTCGTGACGGCTGTTCAATCCTGTTCCTATCTACAACTGACTGTTGATCGGTCTCACATGCTGGGTCATCTCAGTCGCTCGCTGCCCTCGTCGTCTCAAGTGCTGTACAGAGAGATGATGCTAGAGAGACTCACCATCGGTCCAGTCTCGGGTGATGTCCTGTCCCACTCTTCCCAGGATTATCCAGGGGGCCTTGTGGAAGATCGACTTGTATGTATATATGCATCATCATCATCCTTCGCGTGCCATTCGTCTGCACAAATCAGCTCCTCTAGGAATCTATCCTCTGCCACCAACGCAAGATGCCGGTCGTCACCCGCCACACCATTGCGCGAGTGGCAGACGCCGATCTTACTGATTCGGATGAGTCGGACTACGGTACCATGCCGGTCGGGCTCTATCCTGTCAAGAAGATCGTTGACGAGTTTGGAGTGAGTAGTGCTCAGCGTTCCATGTGCGGAATGATCCCCGTCGCTGACTGTTCCTAAAGGTTTTCAACCTCATGACGATTGAGGAAGTCATGTCCAATCGCCGCATGACCTTCACCTCACACAACCGCGGCATCGTTCTGAAGCATGCTGCCCGCGGCCAGTTCAGCGCCCACCGGACCCCCACTCCGGAGCAAATGCAACAGCTGCTAGTCGATCTGGAATTCAATACGCCCAACATTCTGGCCTACGAGATCCTCATCCACAAGACCATGACCTTTATCCAGAACAACATTGTCGCCCACAAGCTCGCCCCCTCGCTCACAGAGATACACCTCGCATACGGCGAGTGGAACGTCAAGTGGGCGTCTTTCACTGCCGAGTGGGAAGACATGTCTCCCCACGAATTGATTCAAGCGATGGAAGAGATGCAAAAGGGAAAGGTTGTCCGCTCCAAGGAAGACCTGCTGCCCCGTGTAGCACCAGAGATTCCCGTGAAGATGTCCCCCGCCCGCGTCGAAGCTCTGACTCTACTTCTGCACAAGAAGGCACTGATAGGCGTCAGGCTTCATGCGGCCAGCACCCAATCCAAGTCTGGTAGGGATGATGACGGGGGAAAGCAGCAGAGTCGCACTACCTCCAGCAAAGATGGTCAGAACCGCCCTCAGACGGCTAATTCCAAGTCCAGTCGTGTACGATTCTCTCTTTCGGGTGTTGAAGATGGCGAGGAGGTCTCGAATGTTCGGACAGTGGCTCTTACCGTACACCGCCACGGAAGTGACGAGGATGCTGCCGCGGGCGGGACGACAGACGACGGGTCTGCAAGAGTGCTCCCTGTGGAGAGCGTCGAGGTGCAAGATTCGGAGGATGGTGATGCTATCGAGCCGGAAGAGTCTGGTGAGCGCCTTACCGATCTGATGAGGAAGAAGGCTGCGCTGGACAGATTGTTGATGAGAGCACTGCCCACTCCCGAACCAGATGATGTTTGAGGGTGAGCCGTCTTGAACCCTCCGCGGAGGGTTTCCTTCTGCTCGTGGCTGGGGTTCAGCTGAGGGGGGGCATGGAAGTTTTCTTTTGATATCGTTCTCGGTACCATGACTGAAATCTAGGTCCCTCCAGGACCGTGTATCTATCATTAGTCCAGATAGCACAATCTTTCGGTCCAGGTATGCTTGCTTAATGTGATCATCAGTCTTTGGCTTACGACGGTGCACACGAAAGGTATCGCGGCATGCTCATCCTTGACCAAAATTTGCGGAAAACCTGATATCTTGACTTCGTATCTTTCTTTCAGGCTTGAGATAAATGAAGACATGCAACCGAGCTGGAGATGATGTTCGCGCCGTCCGCCAACACATACGTTCACACCAACCATAAGTCCAGTCTAGCTGCACGACCACCTCTCTCCAGACCTCGTGGTACCACATACGAGGTCCTCTCAAGCTCGCGGTCTGCATACACGAAGCCTCGGGTCCAGGTCGATCATTGGTGGCTGAAAGTGCTTTCAGTCTGGTGAATCGTCGCCAGTCGCGCAGCCGAGGCTAATTTCGCTCTCAACGACCCACATATGTCTTTCAAATCTCCATTGGATCCCTCCAACAATAGCGCCAATGCCCTCTCTGATTGATGCTCCCCGCGATCCGCATGCTCGACACGTATAAGAATGTCCCTCAAGGCCCTGGCACTGCGGCCGACGTTTTCTGCCGTGGTGGCCAAGCGATATATCTCACTATTGGGAAAGACAGCGAGCGAAGGTTGCCAAAGCTCCAACAGTTTGACTCGGGAGGCAAGATCGCCAGCAGCAGAGCTGAGGCTGTCCGTGTTCTGGGTCATGTGGAACATCGACGGGCTAACAGAGATGCTAAGAGGTTCAGATGAAAGTTTGATCCGCGTGAGAGGAAGGAGAAGATGTATATTATAGTAGAATGGACGGCTGATGTCCCACATGAGGCGGAGAGTGGGGATGGAAGGCCGGACGGAGTAGAATATCGCCATGCGCTCCCACGTCCAGAAGTGGTCGTGATCTGTGTCAATATCGCAGAAGGGTTGCATCGAGATCAGAGTAGAAGAAACAAAAGTGGAAAAAGACTCTGTGAGGGTTCGAGTGGAATCGTGCAATCTCAAAAGCGCCCTGTCGGTATCGTGCAGCTGTTTCCGGAGCAATTCTTCGTCTTGCTCAGTTGGTTTTGGATCAGTCGTGTCCGCATCAGAGTTGCACCGCTTCAAAGGGCATGGAGAGTAGAGGGGATGATCGAGAAGCTCCTGGCGGTCGACCTGGAAGGGCATATCGAAGCGAAGGCCTTGAGACGCGTTGCATTGTAGTATGAACAGATTGCAGGCGCTGATACGTTGTGTCAAGAGTGAGTTACCAAGTGATCCAAGGAGCGGCTCTGCAGCGGCGGTTGTCGTGTGCGGTAGGAACAGTCGATTCGCAGAGTTGGCGAAGGGGATAAGCTGTGCGGACGCCTTGGTGTACACAGCCAGACAAATGCTCAGCGCAATGAACGATAGGCCCGTGACAGCGACAGTCACCCTCAAAGCCATGTTAAAAGATACAAGGCTGTGTGCAAGCGCTAAAGCAAGGGCGAAAAAGGCCAGAGGTGGGCTTGCAAGGGCCCACGCGATGTATAGGAGAAGCCCGAAAGGGCCCAGATGCCAGAGGTACTCCATTCCAATAACAAGCCGCTGACCAGGGTAGTATCCTGCAGAAGTACATGTCGACTCTGCATCGTCTTCAAGCCCACACAAGAGCTCATGCAACTTGTCCTGTCGCTTGGACTCAGCAGCGTGTGCCAACGAGGATGCCTGAACGATGCTCTCCAGATCTGGTGCGTGTCCGAGCACATCGGACAAGACATGGCCAAGGCTCGCACCTCCGGTTCCCACGGTTTCCGCTTTTGCAGACATTGTACGAAGCCCAAAGGGTAGATGTGGGAGGAATGTGAAGCTAGAGGAATGTGGAATGCGGAATGAGGAGTGCGGAACTGTGGATGAGGACTTGGCATGCCTTGGCACGAGCCGCGCCGCCCACCTCGCCGACCACCAAATGCAAGCATTACATTCCTCATCACCTTACCGGAGCTCGATCATGCTCTATCATAGCCGATAGGATAGTCGAGCCTGCCGCGCTTCCAGGAATATCTTCCACACGCCTGAATCGTCCAGCCAACATGGGCTTTCGGTCCCTTGTGTACGTCGTGGAGATGCTCGTCGTGTATGCCACCTTCTTCGCTCTTTGGAGAGCATCCTCACTGTATCCTCCGGATTCAAAAGCAAGCGAGTGGATTGAGATACTGGAGAGACGAGGATTGGCCCATTTGAGCGACGACTTCGCCTCATATGAAGCCATGCTGCTACCGAGAGGTAGCCTGCTGGCTGTCGAGAAGATTGCACGGGCACTCCGAGACCATTCAGCTATATGGTACCAGTTTCCGATTATCAGAGATCCATCTGCTCTCTTCGGCGATCGTATAGCACTTCACTGGATGGCCTCGAAGACCGAGCATCTGACCAATTTCAGCGCAGCGAACTCTTTGGCCTACGAAAACGTCCTTCGACTGACAGGTGTCCATGGCGGGGACATTGGCCGACATCTCGAAAGCTACCAGAACGTCCTGGCCAAGATCGATGTCAGCGGTGCGGATTGGCTGCTGGCGGAAGTCGAGCTGTACCTAACTCTTTTGGACAATCAGCCCATTCCGAGTAGCTGGAGAGTGCTGGAGTATTTTCATCGTCAAAAGCAGCTACAACAACTACGACAGCGCTTGTTGACGTTTGCAGGACAATTACGCGAAGCGTTTATGGAGAGTATATACGAAGCCTTTCAGGTGGAGCAAAGCATCGAAGGAACCTTTGACCTTCTGGAACAGATCCAGCGTACAATCTTGCTCGATATCGTAGCCTTGGCTTTCATACTGCATCGATCTCAAAATGCTACCTTGATGAGCTCCAATTGGTCAAGTTACGATAAGATGTTGCTCGAGCTGTCGGTTCAAAGTCTTGCTCGTGCGGCCCTGTTCTGTGTCATCTTCCATCTGAACAACGCCGGCACATTACAGCTGCTGAAAGATACCCGTCCCCATGTCATGGCTATCTATACAATCATCCGTGATCTTGAGCAGCTCCTCCATCTTGAGATCTGGTCAGAGACCCACAAGATCAGACCATCGGTACCTGCTGACGAGAGTACAGGATTCCAGACACACAATCTTCGACAGCACATTCCCTTGTCCGTGCCGAAACATCACTTAGGAATCTCAAGCATCACATGAAAGAAGTGCGCAGGGTCGGTCGACTAGCAGTCCGAGGCTCAGGCATCAAGTGGATCAGAGGAGCTCTCAATTCATCTTCACCAGTCCCCTCTGACCCAGTGTGGTCCATGTTTCATTCGTGGACACCCGACATAGACGATAAACTACGCAGAAAGGACGAAGTTTTTTCCTTCGGAGACGGTCGGTCAATGAAGAACACGTCGCAGCATCCATATTGACAGGGAACAGAATACAAGATGAATTGGCCTTCAATCTTCATCTTTGAGGCATACACGCCACCCGCATTAGCATGAGAGTGATCGTCGCCGGGCTTGGGGGTGTAATGACCTGTTCATCAATGAGGACTCATCTCTTACGCTCCTCCCACCATTTGGTCGACGAAATGCAAGGAAACTCGTCCGTGGGTAACAGCGATAACAAGAGGCAAGCGGACACCGGGACATCCGGAACGAGAGCATCTGATCGACGGGCGAAGGTATCTTGAGGGATCGTCAACACGTTGGGCTATGTGAGTGATATCCCTGGGGCGCCGTCTGCAAACAGCCAACTCTGTCTGCCACTGCTTCCCTCGCTCGGATCCCTCGCTACGGACGATTCATTCCAGGTCAACTTCCCCTTGCTCCTCATTTCAACCAGCTTCTGAAGCCTATGACAGTTGACGTCCCGCTTTTAAGAGTCTGCCTAGTCGCAAAGGTGGCTCACGGAGGAAGGACGTGGACGACTAGTGAGGTGATCGGACGGCGTTACGGGTCAGCGGCGGGAATGGACTCGGCGTGGATTTGGGTCACTGCATATGCGGAAGCTCGCAGATCCAGGCCACCGTCGGAATATTGACAGCGACTTGCAAATTGTCGCCTTCGCAACAGTACCTCCAGGCCCTTGCCACCTTTTCAAGAGCGAGACATCGAGAAACAAAAAACACGAAGCGAATCATCAGTATTGATTCATCAGATAGTCTATTCGACACAAGTATCGCAGCAATCCCGCAACGTGAGCCCAGGCGCGCAGAAGCCCGCAAGAGTCACAGTCCAAACCCGCCATCTCTAGCTCCGTACGGTCTTTCTAACAGCACGAGCATGGTCCAACAGAGAAAGCGAGTCAAGAGTCTCAGAGGAAGCCCCGAAATACCGGTCCATAGTCTTTGCGCGCTTGTTTTCGGCGTATTGTGGAAGAAAAGGTGTACTGGCCAAGCTATTGCATGCAAAACTAATGCACTCCTCCGTATTCAAAAGTGCTTTGGTCGGGACCTATCCCTGTCTCTGACGCATTGTGGAGACCCTTCAATGCCGTATGGCGCGTGTCAAGCAGCATCGACCAAACACTGCCGTACCGCAGGCTCGTGCAACCGCGTAGTTGATCTTGTGGTCAGTATCCTGTTGAAGGGCAGTCTAGGCATGGAGCGACGTGAATCGAGCCCGCACATACAGCCTTAACTGCTCGTACTGCCCCCCCCCCCCCCCCCCCCCCCCCCCCCCCCCCCCCCCC